>JAJHUR010123728.1:0-46922 GCA_027495735.1 Lutjanus campechanus | reverse complement strand
GATTTAGGAAGTCTATATTATAGTCCCCACATAAAAAGGCAACCTTCTGCTCGGTGTTTGAAACCATGGCCTCAAACACATCTTTAAAGCTTTCAATGCTAGAGTTGGGTGCTCTATAGACACAGCTAACAATGACATTCTTCATTTTACCCATATCAATTTCAACAGTAATACATTCACAGATGTCATCAATAACAGTCGTCATACTCTCTACAATCTTATACTTTAACCTGCTGTCCACATACAGTGCGACTCCTCCACCCTTTTTATTTGCTCTGTTCACAAAGTTGAAATTATAATTATAATACTAAGTGAAGTATTCAACATCACATTAAACCTATTTAGCAAAGGAATGTATTGGCTGTAATGTATAAACAATCGTAAAAGGCATAGTTCAGATTATTTGAAGTGGGGTTGCATGTGGTATTTATCCATAGTCAGTGTATTACCTACAGTAGATGGCGGTCGACATGCTCCCAGTTTGGAGAAGCAAAGAGGAGAACCAGCAAGGACGCTAAGTAATGTCCCACTGTGGACAGGGTCAGCTGCAAAGCATCTTTTAGCCACTTAAAAAAAGGCCCATCTAAAAGAATCTATTTCAGTTCAAGTGTATGCTACATTTAGAATATCTTCATTGCTTTCCCTTCCCTTCAGACAGCCTTTTCCGACAGGAAACCACCATCATATAAGCCAAATATCGCTCACTCTCCCTAAACCAGACTCCATTGTGTGACTTCTGTGTTTCAAAAGGATAGTTATGATTCACCAAAGACACACAGTAACACAAAGAAACTAAAAGATCGAGGCAGCGGTAGAACAGCAGCTCCCGTGTTTGGCTGAGTGAGAAAGAGAGAGCGATATTTGGCTTATATAGCAGTGGTTTCTTGTTGGAAAAGGCTTTCTGAAGGCAAAATTAAGTGGTGAAAATACTCTAAATATACCGTGCAGTTAAACTAATATTGACTTTTTAAGATGGGCCCAATTTTAAATGGCTAAAAAGCCTTTTGTTGTTGACCCTGTTCACAGCAGTGCATGGCTTTGCTTCTGTGCTGTTGCTCCTCTCTGCTTCTCTAAAGTGGGGATGTCCTGGCTGACATTTACTGTAGTTTATACACTGATTATTCATAATCACCACATACAACCCCACTTCAAATAATCCAGCCTATCCCTGTAATATATGTTTTTGGAAATGAGTTGAAAATCTTGAAAATCTGAAATTTTATACAAGGAACAACTAATTGATTAACTGAGAAAATAATCAACAGATTAATCAACAACGAAGATAATAGTTAGTTGTTTAATCTCATAGGTACACACATTCATCCTTTCCAGTAAAAGGTTTCTTCTGATGAATGAATTCCACTTCATCTTCTACATCTCCTGTGTCTCGCTCTTAATTTAGCACTTGAAGGAAGTGCATCACAGAGGAGCAGCAAGCAAAAGGAATTTCAAGGCTGCTTAAACAAAACTGCAGCTTCTCTCTGCTCACAGCCTCTGATCTCTGTGCATACTGAGCAATAGGGGGCTGCTGGGGAAACAGCAGAGGAAGTTATCTTTCTCTGTGAACCTAGTGTTTGAAAAATTAGGAGCAAAGGGGGGACGGAAATTGTTGTGTATACATGCAGACAGCAGTGGTTAAAAGACAAAAAGTCTGAGATTATGCACTTTATTAATGAGGGCTGGGACTTACGCAGAGAGTGAAGGGAATATGGGCAACAAAGGAGTTTTTTAATGCAACAACACGATAAAAGTACAAATATGTAAAGAAAACAAGAAAAAGAAAGTCACAGGGGGTGTAGACTGTAATTTAATAGACAAGAAAAAAATGATATCTTTATGTGGTGTTTGTGGGACTTACAGGACACACTATCTTGATTACTTCACCACTGTGGATATTTTTCAGTATTTTCTACTATTGTGCAAAAACAGGTCCTAATGAAAATGTCTTCTAGGATACAATTTTTTCTACACTGTACATGTAGAATATCTATATCTGTATCTGTATTGTTGTGTGTGCTGCTATCTTTTAACTTCTTCTAACTTACTTTTTGCCAGACCACCACTGTAAATAAGAATTTGTACTTAATGACTTGTCTGGTTAAGTAAAGATAAAATGAAATGTAAACAAATAAACATTACTGTGAGCACCTGCAATAAACTTATACGCTCCTCTGATGTATCAGGGTGGAAACAGAAATGTCAAAACCGCTGTGGACGATTTCAGTTTTAAGTGGATTTTATGTGTAGAGGGAGCTTACAAACATGAAAAAATAATCATGTAAGAGGGGGTCAGGAGGTACGTAGCTAGAGGTTGAATGTCTGACAGGGTACAGGACTTAATTTGGGAAACACTGCTTATAAGATGCCATCAAGGGACAGTCAGAAAATATTTTTAATTTGTGTTACATAAATTGATATAAATCTAATAATAATTGTTTATGATTGTTTGTCAGACTTCAGGTACTTTTTGGGAGGAAAAATATTCTCGGTTTTGCTTCAAAATGCTTTGTATACAGGACGGGTGGAGTTTCCCTCACAAGACAATACAACGAGAGTCAGATGTGTCTGCACAATCACAGGAAAGTGTATCAAAGCAGTTTAATTATACATACAAATGCCAGGAATTCAGAACTTACAATAACCTGGAATGTTGCAAACAGAAGCTTCTCAGAAAACTGAAAGTTTCCTCAACATACATGAAAATGAGCCACTGCTCAAAAATGACCACTAGGAGGCACAAGAGTCAAATAAATAAAAAATGGTGGACTCCTACTACAGAGTTTGATGAGACCTGTCTGTCTGTGAGGCCAAAGTGCACATGACAAAACATCACACATAACAGGCTGTATGTTGAAATAAAAAAGGAACGAACAGCTCCACTAAGTGATCATGAAAATGCACAAACTTAAAAGACAAACCTTGCACACTTTCATCTACAGGAACTGGTTCTTGGACAGCAGCACTCGGGGATGTTGGGGGTGGAGGAGCTTTGCGTTTGGTTCTCTTCAGTGAAGACTCAGCTGAGGACCCACGACTTAAACCAGACATCTTTGAGACGTAACAAGATTTGATTAGGTTATATAATCAACGCACCTAAACACGGGAATCACATTTCATTCTTCAATTACAGCGAGGAGTTTATTCAGTCCACTCTCACCTGGTCACTGCCCAGCTGGCCAGTGGGTTCAGAGTTGAGTCTCCGGCGGGCGCTGGGGTCCGAGAAGCAGCTCTGGGACACGACGATCGGGGGCTGTGGTGCACGTCTCTTCTTTGGCACCTCGGTGGGAAACGTAGGGGAGCCGAGCGGAGATGAATTTGAGCTGGGTAAGGCCATGCTGAGCGGTCGAGGCTTGCTCACGAGCACAGGAGAAGCAGGGGCACTGGCTGTCATTGCCTTTAAAGAACAAACATCCAATCAGAACATGATAAGAGGCCTGTTCCCAAACAACATAGTGCACTTCGGCCAATGGCAAACCAAAGTAAACAAACCTCCCTCTGAACATTTAAAGTTACTTTCTCATACGACTGTATCTTTGCATAACCAGTGCAGGTACAGGATTTCTGGGGCCGATGCAGATACCAATATTAGGGAGTTAAAAAAAATAATCAGACAGCATACATGCCGATAACAGACCAATATACAGTAGCTGTTTCAGGCCAATATCAGGCTGATAATATCAGTCGACAGATATATTGATAGGGCTCGATAAAGAATGCTGCAATACCTGGTCCGATTTTTTCTTGCTTTTTCTAAACTTGCTGAAGAGGCCTTTGTTTTCTTCCTCTTTCTGATTTTTATCTTTTCCTGGGACGACTGTGACTGAAAAAAAAAAAACATTTGCAAGATAACATTAGTCAGAAATATGACAGCTCTGTTGATATCGATCACACAGTTTACAAACTGACATACCTGAATGAGATGGTGAGGCTGGACACAAAGGAGACGGAGGTGGTCCTGCAGAGGAAAACAAGCATGAGATTCAGCACAGAAAAACAATGAATGGTTAATAAGCTAAAAAATATACAAAAAACATTAAATAACTGGTCTTTGTACTGTATTCAATTGAATATCAATTGAATATAGGTCAAAAAGGATTTGCAAATCATTGCATTCTGTTTTATTTATGTTTTACACAGCGTTCCATCTTTTTTGGAACTGGGGTTGTAGATCAGCACTTACCTCTTGTGTCTCTTGCATAAACCTCCCTTATTGCATAATCATTAAGAGAGCTGGACAGGTCTAAAGGGGCCAGTGATTGGACATCTCTCAACAGAACCGTAGTCTCCAGGTTAAATTCACATTTCTCACAGATGGCTGGTAAGTGCTCGGCCAGGGGAACTCGAGGACTGACTCGTAGTATTGTTTTCTGGGTCTTCTTGTAGTTTATCACCATCCGAACAGTCGCCTGGAGAATAAAAATGTGTTTACTCAACACGAACAGCGAGTGGTGGTGTTACCTGTTTGTGCCAGCATGCTGTCGTCTCGTGTGTTTAACGTACCTCTGGCATCTGGGGTCCTGTCTTCTTATTTTTATCCTCCCCTTTAGGTTTCAGTATGATCTTCTCTGCGTCCAAAGTTCCTATGAGAGCGTTGGGCTTGAGTTTGGTGTTCTTCTTGCTAGTGGTGACCAGTTCTAAGGTGTGGCTCGATGGGTTCAGGTGATACTGTGCACAAAGCGTCACTAATAGATCCATGAGGGGTTTGCTGAAAGACACAGCGGACGCAGTTAAACAAAAGCAAAATTGTTTGTTCAGCATAAGAGGAGAGATACGATGAAATCTGGTGTAAGTGCCAGTTACGCAGTGCAAAAATAAAACATTTAAATTCAATTAGATTTTATGTATATGTACCAAATCATAACAGAAGTGATCTGTATGCACTTTTCATGGTCTAGACAGTACTCTCTAAAATATTATTTACAGAAAGAGATTCAGTTCTCACAAAGAGCAAGCACTAGGCAACAGTGGTGAGGAAAAACTTCCTTTTAACAGGCAGAAACCTCGAGGAGCTCCAGACGCTGTGGTTTGATCCGAGCGATTTCGAAATAAGAGAAAAATACGTATGATGTCACATCTTACTCGTTACATTTTTTTCTCAATAAAAATGGACATGAAAATTGCCTCGCTTGTCAATTCATTCTATGCTTTGATTTGAAGATGGTTTGATGATTTTTAGGGCTTTACAGGCTGTAGCTGATTATTTTCTGATGCAGTAATAAAATAAAATGTCAGAAACTATAAAACAATTCCTTTCCAGTTTCACAGAGTCCAAAGTGTGGTCTTCAAACAACAGTCCAAAACCTAAATATATTGTTTATAATTATATAACACAGAGAAAAACATAAATTTATCACATTTGAGAGGCTGGAACCAGAGAATATTTGGTATTTCACATTAAAAAATGACTTAAAGGTCCAGTGCATAAGATTTATGGGGATTTATTGATGGAAACTGGCAGAAATGGAATTACAGCTGCACTATATGGTTTGATTATTGTGACAGATACTGCCATGCCATTTTTTGTATCACAATTTAAATTTTTAGTTTTTTCACATATTTTACCTTTATCAGACTCCTGCAATTTGGATATTTGAATGTTACACTTGACCATATTGCAGTTTTGATAATATTGCAATTATTTGTTCACTTCATGAATTTTCATTATAATCACCTAAAAATATGACTGGCTCTCTGTAAATTAATTTTCGGTTGATGCAGTTGTTGGAGCTGATTTCATAGCTTGGTACATTCACAGCAGTTACAGTAAGTTACCGTAGCAACAGTAGCCCCACGAAGCTTTGCTCCCACTGATAATGCAGTTTAAATGTGACGCCTTCAACTTAATCCTCAAAACAGTAACATTAGCATTAACTCTGCCGTGCAGGCACTTAGAGCAGGTTTACAGGGAGAAAAGAAGGTAAAGAATTCAGTGCTTAATCCCCTCATAATGGATCGGTCTCAGTACTTTCTCAAGAGGCCAAGGTGCAAAAGACACCCAGGAGAGAATGTTTGTAAACTGTGTGCATTATGAGGAAGATAATGATATCTTAAGTAAACTCTGTTGATGGAAAGTCTGAGACTCCCAGAAGGACACGCAGACCTTGTTCTGAAAAAACTTTGACACAGAGGTGTGTTGACACATGTTGATCTGATTAGGCGGTGCAGTCACAGCTGAAGAAGTGAACAGTTAAGATTTGTATCTGTCCTCGTGGCACTGGAGCACGCAATAATACAGAGTCTCAGAATCAAAATTTATTGCTCCCTTTAATGGGAGAACAAAAACGAAACGCAATCAATTTTGCTCCCAGTACAAATATTAACTAAAAGCACACATTCAGCTACTCCACCTCTCTGACTCAGCCTAACTGGAGCTGAACTTTATGAGATGACTTAATGTGACATCAGTCTCATGATGTGATGCTTTAAATTTAATACTGAAAAGTTCAGCATGAACAAATGAACAGTGTTCTTGTTCAGATTGCAAACGTAATCATCCTTCATACAGTATGTACAGGGTTCTTATGGGTGCTGGAAATCACTGAAAACACTTGAATTTTAATGTCATGTTTACAAGGTTGTAAAAGTGCTTGGATTTTTGGATAAACTGCTTGAAACTGCTCGAAACTGTAATTGCATTATTTTCAAAATCAATCTCTCTCGGACTGAATTATGTGATTTCAGATAAAGAAGTAAATAAGTCAGGGAGAGGCTAATTGCTGTTTCCTTTTGCACAACAAATGGAGCCTCTGTTGATATGCGCCCGCTGATGGAAACAGTGAGTGGGAGGCTTGCAGGCTGGTTTTTACATGGTGAAACTTTCATGCAGCTGGTTGCAGGTTGCAAATTGTATTAAACATAACTTTCATGCAAGCTGACAGTTACATGAAGCAATTCAAAAATAATCAGAGTCTCATGCAACACAATTTAAGTTTATTTCAATAGAATTAGCTTGCTTTTTTAAAAAAGAATAATTGTTTTCTTGCTAGATCGTTGTCACTACATTTGCATTTTTGTATAATGTCTCGTATCATTTTCTCGCTGGATAAATATCAGTTTAGACATGTATCTTCTGGCACTGACTGGATGCTGGCCGATTACTTTGTTTCATAATGGCTGTCATGGAGAAAAGGAGAAGAACTATGAGTGCATTACATCTTATTAATCTTCTGGAGGAAAAAACACAATCTCTTGGCTAGCAGTGGATCGTTTCATACTGATCCAGGAGTTAATAAGTCTCTGATGAGCAGAATCAAATCTGTTGCCACCTTCTGACTTCAGTATGAAATAGTCACTTGATAAATGATGGTATATTATATAACAGCTCTGATCCTCATCAAAACTTTATACTGAAGCATAATCTAGCGATAACTAAGGCAGCGGTAACATTAATCACCTGCTAACTACAATGTAAACAAACCGTTTCTCGCTCATGTTTGTTTGTTGACAGCGTTACCGACCCCGCATGAAGTCTATGAGGACGGTCTCCTTCTGAAAACAACCACCAGACCAGCTCGTGTTTTATATTATTTTGTTCATGTTAGCGATAAGCTGTTATCAAGCTGAAATCAGTTGAGTGTTTGGAATGTGGCATGTTCAATGTCATCATCTGACACATTACGGCCGTTCTGATTGGCTGTTTGCGTGAAACTAGTTTCACTGAGTTTTGCAACTGCTGCTGCTGAGTTTCATACAAAATTCAAGTGCACTGCAGAGAGCTTTACGTCGTGCAACTCTGATGTCAAGTCTTCTTACAGACAGGTGACACATTTTGAAACATGAAACCTAATTAGTTTCGTTTCATTTCATTCATTTGTGAGCTTCCTGTAGAATTCTGTTACAAAACATAATTTTGGTTGTTTATTATACAATAACGTTTGATTTAATGTGATGAAGAAATGAAACAGGGCCTAATCATCATCAGTTTGAGCATATATATATATATATATATATATAAAGCATGTAAAAATGTCATTTACAACAGCTGTACATTGCTGGGAAATTGCACCTTGAAACTGCTTTACAAGTGCTTCAATTTGACTTTGGAAAAGGTGTAGGAGCACTATACGTGACTGTATGATTTTAAACTTCCCACATCATGATTTAAAGACACTGATTTAGACACAGTGGTGTGCTCTAAACTGTACCTTCCGTGGACTGTGGTCATCTTCTCTTCTCCGCCAGGCAGAACCACGACCAGAGAGAGGTCTTTATCAGTGAGGTTCTCCTTCTGGTCCATGGCTAAATGAGGGTTTCCTGGGTACCACTGGGAGAAACCTGGGGAATCCAGCTGCTTCAGTCCTGGCGGGGATGGTGCTTTGCTTTTGGTCGACACCCTGTAGTTGGAACAGAACACAGGGTTGCTTCAGCATTTGTTAAAGTCTGACTATTGCTTTGGCAGAAACAAAATGAACACTTCAGAGACTGACTGTGAATGGTTTTACATTTCTGTGCATGTGTGGGAAATAAATAAAAAAAAAAGTCACTAAAATTGTTTCAAACAATAATCTGATTGAAAATCAATGTGCACCAGACAGCATGAAAGGAATCCTTTCTTCCTCAGGTTTTTGAAAGCAATGAGGCTATTACATGAAAGAGCTCAAGTCCACTTTGCAAACAAGTCACAAGACAACCGAGTGGACAGATTTACTCATTGAGCCTGAAGAAATGGCTGCGAATGGACAGACATGTGAGAGAGACTGATAAAAAAGATGCAAGATGGAGACCACAGTCTCTGTAGCTGCACACACTGAGTTTTACAGTGTATAATGTGGACTTTTATAGAGCACTGTATGTTCTTTTTAGGTAGCTTCAGCAAACATTAGGATTTTGCTAGGATTTTTTTTTTTAGTGTGACTGATTATGACAAAGACATTTCAGTTTTAAAGTGTGTTTTTGAGTGTTTATGTTGGCTTAACATTCCTGAAAACTGTGTCAATACAGTGTAAGAGAGAGAAGTGCAGTCATGTGAGAATTACAGACTGAGCAGTGATTCAAACCACATACACAAAAAATCAAAAACTGGAAGAGTTTACTCAGTGCAGATATGTGCCAGGCAACCAACAAGAATATTTGCATGTAACCCCTTTATAATCACCAACGTTTTGATTAGTAACTATAATTTCATGTCATAATTTTCTCAGTAACTGTAATTACACTTATTTTGCAATTTAGTTTTGTTTTGTGTGATTGCGGTGAATAATTTCCAGTATGAAACATCCTGTCTTCACTTACAGACTATTTTTACAGAGGAGTGCAGATGTCACAGTGACGTTGACCTTTGACCTTTTGAATCTAAAATGTCATCACTTCATTATATTATATAGAGAGGCGAAGTCATGCCCCTTCCAGTGGACCATCATGAGGGTTAACTCCAGAAAAAATATTAACAGCAGTCAGTTATTTTTTGATCCCATTTGAATTGTGTCACGAATTACATAAAGGATGTTTGATAATTTAAAAGATAATTTTACAAGTCAAGAAAATCGGCGTTGGACATTAAACTGTATCAGTATCAGGCTGTGAAGTCCCGCAATTAGAAAGACTGCACAGCCAGAAGTCGCGTGGGTGACGTCATGACTTTCTCCCTCCAAAAGTTGTTTCAGGTACGATAACGTTACGAGGGGAAGCGAAATCGCTGTTGGTGACGCATGTTGTGTTAGATGAGAGACGTGTTCACTGAGCAGTTTCACACAAAACGAAACTCAACTACGACAAATCTACAACAAATTGCGACTTTCTTGTCTTGTAAAATTAGGTTTTAAATTGATAAACAATATATGTTGTCTCATATGACAGACTACGATTCATATTTTCCTAAGTCAGGTCGCACGGGACACACCAGAAAGTGTGTGACTTTGCCTCTAAATCAAACCTTTGTGCGAAATTTTTGTCATAATCACCATATGAAAGCTTGAGTTATGGCAAAAAATGGTTCGACTGATAGCATAAAAAGTATCTAAGTTTGGTACCCAGCCCTGCATATACACTACTGATTTCATTCATCCTGTTGGACAGTCATTCATTAAACCTATGACGCATTCCTGTTCAGATAATTACATCTTTCACATGATACACCTGAGAGGTGGTGGTAAAAAAAAAACTGCTGTCTGTAAACAAACAACTGATTTGATTTGAACAGGCTTGTGATTACAGGGTTGTTAAGACTTGCTGTGACACATTTTGTTTTGTGTTACTGCTGCAGGTGTTATGGTAACAAATCAACGCAAACACGGGATCACGTCAAGTCAGCAAAGGTCCCACGACTGTTCTGCATCCACCGGGTTGTCCAGAGGGCCGAGGAATCAGTGGGTTCGGAGACATTTCAGTGTCACATCAGTCAGTCAGCATATGGATAAAACAGGGTTCTGCAGATCCAGGGCCTTGAATTATGGCCTGTAAAGTGTCACGTGGGGGCACCGCTTATTCAAACAGAGGAATCCCAGCAATGCAAGGTCACGGGCTCCTCGGAGGCACGTCTAGCAAAGGATTATTAGTCTTGCTGTGGGGGCAGCTGTCCTTAAACTCTATGACTATGACACACACGTAAACACACACACACAGTTATCATAGTGTGTAGATGTGCTAATCATGACATCAATATACTGTGGCTGCTGTACTGAATGTCATACGCACAGTATTATAAAATTACATCAGCCCAGCTCTACAAGTGATTGCATTCTTGTTTCAGTCATGTTTCTTGAAATGGTATTTTCAAAAATCAGGTAGGGGAGAGTGGGGCATCTTGCCACAAGGGTACGTTATAGCACTGTATCTCCAACACAAGAGGGAGCTGTCTAAAAAAAAATCAAACACTTTCAAGTGCAAATCACTGTTTTGAAGACATTTTGCTCTGGACATGCAGAATATGTCACTGTACTCTGAGGTGAGAACAATTTCCATTTTATCCATAGAAGTAAAAAACCTAAATTGTGATATTTATGTATTAAAGTAAGAAAGTAACTATGCTCAATTATATTATATTTGTACAGAATAGAGGAGAGAAAAGTTTTATTTTGATACCTAAATCAAAGTCATGTACTAAAGCTACCTTGTGGTATAGCTAGCAATAGCACACATGTCCCTCTGGGGCAAGTTGTCTCAGTGGTTTTGGGGCAAATCGTCACATGTGACAATTTGCCCCAATATACATTATTCAGCTGCAGCCCTGCAGAGGCCGTCTTTTCTAGCTGTTTAAGTTTGTGGTTGCTCTGCAACATGTAAACAACAATGTGTGCGTTGATATGCTGCTTGACACAGTATTACTAGTAATTAAATTGTTACAATATAACTTAATTAGCCAAGCAAAAAGATTTTGGAAAATGCAAACAGAGGCAAAAAAACTAAGAAGGAAGGAAGGAGAAAGGGAAGATTATTAAAGTGGTTCAAAATGAAAAATGTAGGACCAACAATGGCAGCACACCACACAACATTATGTTAATAGCAGTGAGCAAGGTAAAGCTGGAAAATATTAATAATATGCAAAACATCTGTCTCAATTATTCTGACTGTTGAATGTGGAAAGCCTCCGTTTCTATACATGTTCTTATTTGTTGACAAATATAATGTGACAGCTCACCCCTCATGGCCTGACAACTTAACACGGTACAACTTGTGACAAATGCACATTCCGTACCATTTATAACTCTATATCAAAACGAGATGTGCAAATCTAAAGATGATACATTTGTGCACAAGAATGTATTACATTATTTATTATGGAAAATGAGTGACTGTGATGTACCGAGTCTGAGAAATTAAAGCGAAAGCAAAAAGTGTGACAAGATGCCCCAGTATCTCCTATTCTGAGTGCAATTTTAACACAAAAGTGTCGACTGGAACAACATTATGTAAATAATTTATTAATTATATACTCTGATACAACTGTTATACTGTTATGATATAAAACTAAAACTCATCATCACTCTTTTCCCTCTCATGTGGACAAACAGCTCCACCATCTATAACTAATTCTGAAACTATAAATACTTCTGTGGTTCTACAGTGTAGAGTGCTGTGAAAGATCAGTTACTCAAGTGATGGTACGGGGATAACAATGAGGAGAACAAGCTTGAAAGGAAAAGCTCACAGAAACCTCTTTTAAGTTTCTTATGTTTGAAAGAAGTGGGCTCTTCACGAGCTAGAGCTAGACACCCACAGATTCAGGTAGCTAATATTTTAGCATGCTATTGCTAAAGTAACTCCTGCTATTTAAGGTCTCCAAGACTCGAGATGTGTCTGAAATCATTCAGTATTTATCTTAAGTTCATTCAGTCTCCAGTAAGACTTGTTACTTCTCCAATAAAGAACTTAAATAAACCATCATGCAAGTAAACAAGTGACGGTAACTAACAAAACTCACATCACTCTTCATGACCTGAAATGACCTTTGTAGGTTTTTGACAACTGTCAATACATTTGATGTTTTTTTTGTGCATAGTAAACAAGTTTAACAATTTCAGCCTCAGTCATATCTACAAACGTCAGAAAGGCTTTTTCTTTTTTTTACATGAATGATTACTGTTTGCTTTTCCTCAAGCAATGAGATCGAATCGATCAGATCACGAAGTGGACAGCAGACTGCAGGCAGGAGGATACACGATAATTTGAGAAGTTGCCAAAAAGAGCTGAGGCAGCAACAGGAAAACAAACAAGCAGTGAGCAGTGGGACACAACAGAAACACACTGGTTTATCTGCTCATCTTTGAGCAAATAGCGCCAGTAGCCGGGACGATAAAACCACACTATCTACAGACGCACAGAAGATAATGAGCAAACCCAAATGATGTAGTGCCGTGACTTGTGAAATGTTTATTTTTGCTGATCTGCTCCAGTGTGGGTCAATAACTAACAGTTACTTGAGGTTGAAACTTCCTTGAAAAAAATAAACAAAGGAACAACAAAGTGAACCAAGCAAGAAGCTCTGCAGACCTCTCCGCTGGGGACCCCTGGATCGGGTTGCATCTATTCCTAAAATCCAACATATAATCCATTAGTTTGTCTGCAAAGCCTGTCCTAACGTCTTAGTAACTACTAGCTAGTTTTGCAGCACAGGAAATTATTCCTGCCTGTGGCCATCAAACTGTACAACTCCTCCCTCTGAGTGGCCCTTGGACTATTTCTCCCCTGTCTACAACTCTAACCTCTTAATTTATTCCATATTTATACTGCAACAGTGCACTGCTGACTGACTACAATAATCCTGTGCAATAACTGAACAGTGCAATTATTCAACTTTGTGCATTAACTTAACTGTAATACAGCATTTCTATTTACGCTCATATATAAATCTAGATTTTTTGTATCAGGATGCACATTTTGTCTGGGAAAATAAGGCACTTACCTTTACTGTATATATTTTGTTTTATTGTCTATTATTGCCATTTTGCCTCTGATTGTACATATTTTTACAGAACTTTTTTATTTTTTAGATTTTATTTAGTGATTTACTAAACCAGATTGCACAAGTAAAACTTTGGAAACATTACAAACACTTTAATGTGTAAGTCACTGGGAAACATCTATCGCAGCTACACAACCACAATCAGTTTAACATCATGAGCTGAAACTGACGACCGACCGGGAGCCAAACTATATATTAATCTAAACTGACAGTCTTTAAATGTAGGTATGACTTTGCTTTTTTTACGCGCAATCATGGAGAAATATGTCCTTCTGAGTTCATATTAGACATCCAAGAACACTAATCATCATTATTTTGTAAGTCAGTTAAACTTTATTGTCATAACGTTTTGTAATTTGAGGTCTATTTTTGTGAAATTTTGAGTAATTTCCCCATTTTATAATTGCATTACGATTATTATTATTATAACTTATAATCTTTTATATGCGATACATTGATAAATAGGCAAACAATAAATCAGAAAATAAAAATTATATTCTCTTAATAAGTTAATAACAACATATAACCGCAGTGCAGCCATACTAATATGACATTTACACTATTAAACATCAGTTTGATGAGGTGTCACGTCAGATACAGAAGACGATCATACAGAACGAATCACAATGTTTGTTTATAATTTAAAAAAACAAACAAACCCAGGGCTGGAGCATCAGGTTTGTAACAAATATCCACAGAGCACTGTTAGCTCTACTGTCATTTGTAAATGTTATTGATTTCTGTGCAAATACCAATAAAGAGATTTGGGGGAAAAATCAGAAGAACAGTCCCAGTATCATAACTGAAGACTATGAGCAGAAGACAAATAAATAAATACATCTTTTGGACGATATTGGATGCTTACAGGATGTTTTGCTGCCAAAAAATAGTGACAATGTGATGTGTCTTGCTAGATAAAAATAACAACTTGTCCATTATTGTGTATATCAGGACACCACAAAGTGTAATTTTGCACTTAAAATGGCCAATTCCCACAGGAAAAAGAGAAACTTATGTTCAAATCATTATACATTAAAAAAAAAAACATGTTTGTGGTCACTGGTCTGTTATACCCGTGACTTATAATGCTTTGAGAGGAAGTTTTGTTGCTATGGTTACTTGAAGTTTAATATTTAGCGTGATTAAACTGCCAACCAGTTCCTTCTCTGAGGTACACACTGACCTTGAATCAAATGACTAATTTCAAATGGGTCACACACACAGTCAAGAGGCAGAGAATTATCACCTACTTATGAAGCAGAGGTCCACACAGCTTTTTAGCCAATTTAAGCTCGTCGTTTTGGTTTTACAGCCCAGACATTTATGGCGTGGTTCGGTCTTACCACTCTCACCAACCTGGTTTCAGCGGCAGGCAGCCGTTTTCAGCAAACAAGACAAAATAAACCCAACGCTGATCAGGCAACAGACAAAATTAGCAACCAGCTGGTAAAGACTGTAAAACATCTAGCATCAATGATCATACGTTTTTCTCAGGAGTTTCTGGAGACCAGCTGGAGTTAGAAGAGAATAATTGACTTCAAATTTGTCCAGTGGCGAAAAAAAAAAACCTCCAAGAAGGAAACGGTATGCTGACTTGTTAGCCATAACAACATTATAAGGTCAGGTTCTCTTGATACTGTCTGCGTCTGCATTTCTGTAATGTTTTTAACTATATATTGTCTTGCTTTTAGCCTTTGTTTTTAATGATCTGCAATTTTTATGTTTTATTTTAATGTATTTCTAAGTTCTTGTAAAGTACCTTGAATTGCCTTGTGTATGAATGGTGCTATACAAATAAAATTGCCTTGCCTTGCGTCTGTCAGCTTGTTTTGGAGTTCATCTGTCTTCTAGGCGATGAAATACATCTTATGAAAAGTGACGGGTAAATGCCTCTCTCAGCCTGCCTATCAGCACTTCCACTGAATAAACCAACAAAACCTGTTCCAGTGAGGTGTTAGCTGGAGCAGACATCAGAGGGAAGAAGGAGGGGCACTCATGGCTCTGATGCAGTCCTGATATATCTTAGGGCTGGGCAGTATATCAATACTAGATATCGTCTTTTGATATTTCAGCTTCTGATCACGTTTGGATATCGTTATATGACATAAATGTTGTCTTTTCCTGGCTCTAAAGGCAGCATTACAGTTAAGTGACGCAGACTGTTCTAGCTGTTCTATTATTTGACTTTACACACTTTCATTTTTACTGTTGATCATTTATCAAAAATGTTACTGTGTTACTACTTTGTGGAAGAAAAATATAGTGATATTTGATTTTATCCATATTGGCCGACGGTATTTGAGAATTTATGGTATGTTATTTTAAAGATTTTTTAAGCCATATCATTTTTTTCATGTATATATAGACTGTATGTCTCCACTTAAATAATAGTGAAGATGTGCAACAATGGCATCATTCTTAGGTTAAAAAAAAACACAGCAGGACTACAAATCAACAATAATCAATTATCACAGTTCTGTTGACATTTTGTATTTCAATTTGTTAGATTAAAACTCGAAATGTATCCAAATCATTTTGATCTGCAATCGTTTCAAAATCAATGCAGTCCAAAGTCTCGCAGTTACACAGTCTGCTGGTGTCAAACTCTAAAAAAGTCACAATAAAACTTAGCAAACATGCTCATGTTGCCTAGAGCAGTGTTACCCAAATGTTTTTTTTTTCTGGAGACCCACTTTTAAAAATGACCAACCCCGCCCCCTAATTCACAACAGGCCTAATCAATAAAACTCGAGAGGAGTTAATCTGTGTGTAAATGACTCTTTTTACTGACATATACACATGTTAAATACCTCATAAATGAAAAATAAATGCATTTAGGCTAAATCAACAGGCCATCACATTGTTTTCATTTCCTCTCATCTGGAAAAAAATATATAGGACATTTTAGCCAACTCAAAACTAAAATAAAAATAAGTGAAGTTTAAATATTTAATTTGCAGAATTTCTTCTATAGTCTTTTTATTTATTTGGCGACCCAAATAAAATCTCCTGTGACCCACCTGTGGGTCCTGACTCAGTCTGTGGGAGGATCTCTGTCCATTTTGGCCCGACGTGAACTTTGCATTAGTCCCGCCCATAACGTTTATCAGGTTGATTTTCATTTTGTGTCTGTATGAGTGTGCATGTGAAATATCTTCCTTATTTTCAAAAATCTGACATGCACATTGGCCTTTGTCCATGTTTCCAGAGTGATACTCGGGTGTGACACAATAACTGGAGAAAATCTCTGTGTGTGTGTGTTTGTGGCTTTCCTTTGCATGCAATCCTGCCATCTGTAATGTCTGCTTCATGTTAAATCTGAATGCCGCATTAAGCAGCATCAACATTGTCCCCTAGAAGACTCACTCATGGCAGAACTGCTGTGACCTTTGCTGTTAATATTCGCTGTCCCCAAAGGATAAAACACTGCAACGGCAATTTCATAATTTAACAGGCTGATTTCCATCACATTTGCAAACACAGACACTCCCGAGAGCAGCGTGGTAGTTTCACCCTGAAGCCAAACGTTTAATCTTTGGCCCACCTGGATGGTCTAAAAACAGCTAAACTGTCAGCAACTTCAATCACACAGTATTATGGGGTGTAACTGTACCACTGTAACTGAAACACAACCACCTCTGAGGACCAGCAGTGATGCTTTAGACATTTTTGCCTCGTGAATAATATTAACAGGGATGAAAAACTCACAGTAAATACAGTCCAGCATCGACCAAAGTCAGCAAGAGTCTCTCAGACACAGGTGTGGCAAGCAGCATGGTTTTTTGTGTGTCCATGAACAGTGTCATCACAAAGGACATGCTGTCATTTCAAATCATTGAGAGGTTTTCACTATGATTGTTGTCATTCTGGTCACTATAATCGTGACGTGAAATTTTCATTGATGAGTTAAAAAGTAGGGCTGTGATGATAACCGCATTACTGCGACCGTGCGATACCGACCACAGCGCTGAGCTCATTACTGTCAACACAAATTTTATTTTGAAGGGTCGACGTGAGATTGATGCTTGAAAGCAAAATTTTGGGAAGGTCAATCATGTCAATCTCAGATCAGCACACAGATCTATTAATACATCTATGGATCAGCACGGTCACACGATAACTAAGGAACACAGCCTCCGATTGGTTGACAAGTCAAAGGAACAAAGCCACTGATTGAACCAGCCGGTTGATTGGTTGTAGGATTGCCAGTGGATGGTTGACAACATGCTAACAACAACAGCTGTTTTCAACAACTGTTTTATCACAGACGACATTTAGTTTTGGATTTATCATCATATATTAATTTTACCAAAAAGACATTATAGTTTAAAGGGACAGTTCACCCCACAATCAAAAACACATATTCCCCATTTCCCCTGGCCTGTAGTGCTATTTCAAACTGATCTTTATTTTTTTGGTACAAATTGCTTAGTTTTGGAGATGTTGGCCGTAGAGATGTCCGCCCTCTCTCCAATATAAAAGGAACTATCTTCTCTCTAGTAGGAAATAAAGTAGTTCCAGTAGATTCTACTGCAGAAAGGAGTTCCTACATATATATATAATAATGTATACAATAATGTATATAATTTGTTGCTTTTTCACCATGGTCAGAAAATATCCATACGGTCACAGCTCTGTAGAAAAGTAACCCTTCTCACCCCCAACTGGACATTTCAACAATGTATGAAAGGGAATGTTACATGAATAATCATATACAGTAGGGCTGCACAATTAATTGCCGAGTGCAATATCCAAATTGCAGGACCAGTATGGAGCTATATTGGGCATTACAAAACTTTTGGCTCCATAGACCAGAACCAAATTGCAATTATTTCATTAAACAGCATTATAATGAGGTACTGTGGTGCTGCATAGATGCCCTCGTTGAAAGAAAACATGTTTGTTTGGTACAGACCCCAACAAATATCACATCATCACTATTTTCTTTCCAGTAAAAGTGAAAATTGTAATGCAAAAATGATCATTTCCACCAATCGTATTGGATATTGCAACCAGTCAAAATAATGGCAATATGACTTTCTTTTTTCTTTTTTTTTTTACCATATCGTGCAGCCCTAATATTTAGATTACACCCTGTTGGAGTGGAACAAATAAATATGACCATAAATGCCATGAATTCCCTGAATATTACGTCAACATACAGACTAACTAAAACAGACCTTCACATTGTGGTCTCTACTGGGTACAAAGTCCTGATTCATGGCTCTGGCTGTTTATTTGGCAATGAGATTATAATCCTTTTGCACTGCGTCTAAACTTTTTCTTTTCCCACGTATTTTAAATGCTCCAAACCCGGGTCTTTTTTTAACTAGATCTATTTAATTTATACGACTCTGATGTGATTTTCAATGGAGGGAAAAAAAAACATCATGTGATATCTGACAGTGAATGCCTCAAACAGAAACAATAATAAATGATTATGGAAAAAGTACACAACAGCCATGCGTCACGTTCAGGGTCAGCCCAGTTTATACAGCTGTGTCATCAGTGATAGTATCAAGACACCTCGCGCAGGTGACAGACACTGACACACACAGGCTGGTTTGTTTTTGCCATCCAGGCCTGTGTTTTCTCAGAGGCCCAGGATGTGTTGCTGAATGAGAGGAGACGTGTTGAAGCTTGACTGTGCTGATGCCTCATTCACAGGGTTTCCCTGGGAGGTCTGACACTCACAAACAGGCCCATTCAATACCAGAGGACATGCTCGACAGACGTGATCACAGACTACCAGGAAATAACAGGCCTGTTGTCATTGTGCCATTTGTTGTGTTTCATCACGCAAAAATCTTGTGAACTTCAGTAGCGCAAACAAACTCTGAAACAGATATGTGCTGGGATAAATAAATACTGCTTGCTATGATGTGTCATGGTTTAAAGGTGCAGTAGTGATTCTGGAGAAAGATAGTTGATTGTTGAGTTTGATTTCCTGGTCGTCAAATTACCAACGCTTTGGGAATGAGACTCAACGATCAACTATCTTACCGGTTTGGCCGAAGTTTTCTGGCATGGGCCAGATTTTCTACAACCTAAAAACAGAGTCAAGAGCAGAGAAAAAGTCCAGTTTTCTCTCAGAACACTTAAATTACATTATGCTTAAAAGTACAACATGTCAATTCTGCCACTAGAGCTCTCTCACACATTAATAACAAAAGTAGACGTAATTTGATGGTGTCATGGAGTGGCGTGGGATCATGGGAGTTGTTTTCTTTTCGCTTTTAAAAAAACACCACAGATGATGAAAATCTACAAAAAAAGAGAAAAGAGTGTGGGCAAAAGCAGCAGGAACAGTCTCCGGTCTCCGGTAACTAGCATCCATTGTGTAAAAGCAATAAAAGAGCAGCCAGACATTAAACAAGTCTGCTAAAACTACTGTTAGCTACTGTTAACTGACACTATTGTTAGCTACTGTTAGAGAACACCGCTATTAGCTAACACGACCGTTACCTACTGTTGGAGAGCACTACCGTTAGCTACAGTTAGCTAGTTATTAAAATAGCTACTACTACTATGGGTTGAAAAGTGAAAATTAGGACAGCCTGAAAGTTATCTTGAAGTTAGGAGAGTTTATTTAAAGTTTTGAAACTATCCATCTGTAATAGCTTTTTTTCCTAAATCAGGTCCTAACCCTAACTACCAAACAGTTAAGACAGAATCTGTAAGTTAGGAAGTTTCTGTAATTCAGTCCCTGGACCCTGTCATCTACAGCATGAATGGTGTTTTCTGCAGATTTGATGCAAGCATTTGATGTCTGTGGCTTTGTTTAGCAAACTGTACACCATCTAGCCAGAAGCAATAAATATGGTTTGCTAGTATGAAATAAGTTCTCATTGTCCTGTCTCTTAAGCAGAAATCATGTTCATAATGTATTAAAGCTTTCTTCATATTTGACATAGTTGATGTATCTCTTAATTTTCCAGAAGTTATAGTTACTAGCAACTAGCTAACAATGGCTAGCAGGAAATGCACAGTTACCTTGCATAAATTACAGATATCTCTGGATTGAAACATTGTTGGAAATATTTAGTATAATGTAACTACCTACATGAATATGTCCAGCGTTTTTAGACATTTTAATATAGAAATGTTGCACATTATTGC
Source organism: Lutjanus campechanus (assembly GCA_027495735.1). Classification (NCBI taxonomy): domain Eukaryota; kingdom Metazoa; phylum Chordata; class Actinopteri; order Lutjaniformes; family Lutjanidae; genus Lutjanus; species Lutjanus campechanus. Next base: position 26,404 of record JAJHUR010123728.1, on the reverse strand, counting down.
TTTAAAGGTTTTTATGGAGCTTTTGCCAAATGATGCCAAAAAATAAGCTGCCTACCCCAGCTTTAAGTGCAACCATCAACTACTTTGTGATGTGAATATGTGAATCAATTAAAACAGATGTCTGGTGCTCTGCCTGAGATAAATGGGCAGGATAACTTGGGATGGAAAGGAAAAAATAGGTTTTAGCTACTTCTACTGTCAAACCTCAAAATGATAAAGGAAAATGAAAGGCCAGTATAAAATCCAGATGCTACCGCTCGTGTAAAAATACTTCAAATACTTTTGTGCTTATGTGTGAAAAGGGCAGAATGACAGAGAGAGGCAGGTGGAAAGAAAGAGTCTGAATGGTGGAAACGCAAATCTGTCCTTTGTTATAAGCAATAAAAACTGAAAAATAATTGTAATATCAGCAGGAGTCGAGGAGCTCAACAAAAGAATATCCAAATTCCCTACATTCCTTTACACTTTGTTCCAGCTGGCACGACTTTTACCAGAAACATTTCAGTCACTTTTATGTAGGACTGTTCATTTCCACCCAATCAATTAAAATCCCCTCGAGCAAATCCTGAATCAAATGTAACAATGAGCAGGTGGGAGCAGCTCAAGAAGAAGAAACCAGGACAGACAAGAAAAAACAAGAAGTCTAACTTTTCCTTGAGAAGGTTCTGAGAAGGTGCAGCAGGATTAGCAAATATGCCCGGTGTGGTATGTTAGCAGCTGCTGGGTAGCAGGATGGCCCCTGGGGGAATGGTGGGTTCACATACAAAGAAACAAACAAGTTTTCAAAGAGGACCCTTCTGCTCTGTGTTACTTTCAGACAACACCCTGATTATTTTAAGAAACAAGAACAACAATTCAATGCTCCGGTGACCAAACCACTCTTAGGACTCTACAAGCAGTAGTTTACTAGGTAGCTGCACAGCCACAGTTACAGGCTCAAACATGCCACGGTGCTCCAAGTCCAACACACCCTCCACTTCAAGTCAAAACACATAGACCCTGAACTGTTTGAATAAAAACATTCAGGACGTTTCAAGGTCCTCTCCAACACTTTTAGAAGAAGTCAGTGACAGCCCTGCTCTGCTGCAGAGATCACACTGTGAGCAGTACGAGAAGAAAGAAACAGAAATTCAGAGAGCAGGTGTGACCGACCTGCTTTTCCTCTCAGTTTGCCAACATTTCATTCCACACTCTTACCTCTTTGCCTAAGGTTGCCTCCGCTCAAATAATTTCCATTCTGCTGTGTATCTCCCATGAGTAGCCGGACAGACTAAACTCTAATCAGCACAGCTTCAAAAGGCCCACCTTAATGCCACGCCCAAGCTGTGACATCAGAAATCTGCCACCCTCTACCTAAATCCTGTCAGCCCCCTGACAGCGTCTCTGAAAGCTCCAGCGCACACGCACAGTGTGTAGGGGTAGGCAGCACTCCCCCCGCGGACATGAGCAGAAAGGTAAGCAGCTTTGCTTCCCTGTGCAGACATGAACCTGTGGGTGGGGCCAAAACTGTGGAGCAACAGTGCACCGAAACACACAGCAGCATGTGCTCAGGAACTTAGACAGAGGGCAGGAATATGTTCTGCTTTAATCACGAATGAGCCTTTACTCTGATCATGCCTTATCAGAGTAAAAAGAACCAGGGGAGGCAGAGGACCTCCGTTCTCCTTGACTTGTCTTTAACAGTCTTGGAGTCCTCCCCACTCCCTAATTTAATCAGGTATTTCTACTGTGTTTGCTTTTCGTTATGAAAAACGCTGCCAGCTTTTCAAAACCGCACCTTACTCAGGACTGACTCACTCCACAGTCATGTTAGAAGTCTTGACGGTTGAGCGACAGTGGTAGTGACAAAAAGGTTAAAACAACATAGATTTTCTACCAATAAGCAGTCACACTGAAGAGCCTCACATTTGTAAAGATTTTTTTTAGCAGAATGCAGATATAAAAGATAAACCATTTACCTATTCCAGGGTGAATGAAGGAAATATATAGGTCTTATTATAGAGCCATGACGCTCAACCCTGGACTGCCATGGGTGAAAAGCTGTAACCACCAGGCAGGTATTTTGAATCTACCAAGCTTGACTCATCTTGGTGTCATGATGAAGGCTCTTAATCCTCACAGCTCGATGCTGCTGACTTTGAAGTCGACTAACAGTAGACAACTAAACAATGCAATTTATTTATGTATACATGTTTATTTTACCTTCCGTGTCTTTTTAATTTATTTCATTTTATTTATTTAAATTTTTCTGTCATGTTTGTCCTTTCCTTGCACTTCCTGGTGAATACCTGTCTCTGGGTTTTTGTGCGGTCACTTATTGTGTTCATGATATTTGATTTGATCATAAAAAACAATTAAACATACTTTCAGACAATAAAGTTTAAAGGGCAAGTGTGTAGTAATTAGTGCCATCTAGTGGTGTGCTTGCCAATTGGAAACATGTTGTCTCATCCTCTCCTTCCAAGCGTACAGGCCACAAAATTCACAAAAAATGCAAAATGCCCTCTCTAGAGCGAGTGTTTGGCTTGTCGATTCCTGACTGCTATACAAACACGGCGGTTCAACATGACAGTTCCCGTGAAAAGGACCTGCGCCCTCTGTTCACGTGATTATATACTAACGAAAACATGAATATTATCCTCTGTTTCTGCCATATTCTGCCAATAAATCCCCCCTTACATCTTACACATTGGACCTTTAAATCAATAAACACATTCATGAAAGCAGTGGGAGCACAATTGCAAGTAAAAGCTGTCAAAGGAGGCTGTCAGCACCTCGCACTTACTGTGACACACTGAGCCCCAGAAAGCGCTGCCTTTGTTAGGTTTTCTGATGTCATTGTTCACTTAATCAACACTTGACAATAGATTCAAATTAAAAAGCATTCAGTGTAAGAGGGGGAAATCTATCATTTCCTGATGAATTAAGGAATGACAAGTAAACATGAGAGACTTATTTTTCCTGCATATATTATGTTTATTTTTTTTCTGTATATACAGAAGCATGTTTTCACTGAACAGACGCTTCCTTTCTTTGATCTATACAAAAAGCAGGAAGCTGTAAAGTTGGCCTCGAGCAACAGCAACATGAGTCAGCCATTGTGGCTTATCTATAATGTATATTACTAAGCATTAGATTTAATCATTCCATTTCCTGAGGGTTTATTGCATAGGAGGAGTCTAAGACAGGATTTTTCCCAAGTTGACATTACAGAAGCAACTCCTAAATAACTTCAAAAATCATGTCTTACTTTATCCTATCAAATCTCAGGTTAGGAAATCCTAATACTCATTCCAACATCGCTTATCAATTTATATGTCTGTTTTCTGGCAACAGACGTTACTTTTGTCATTTCACTGAGTTAAACAACTTAATAACCATTGTTTTTTTAGACTGTTATGACACTGTTTGCAAACTCTGCTTTTAGTAACTGTTAGCTAGTTAGCTACAGTTAGAAAACTCTGCTATTAGCTACTGTTAGCTAGTAAGTAAGTTAAGCTACTACTACGAGTGTAAAAGTGAAAGTTACGACAGCTTAAAGGTTATCCTAAAATTAGGTATGTTTATTCAAGATTTTGGGAAGTTATGCTTGTGTGATACACATTTCCTACCTTAACTTAGGATAGGAACATTGACCTGTAGGTCCGAACCCTAATTACCATGTTAGCGAACAGTTAAAATATGATCTGCAAATTAACAAGTTTCTGTAATACAGCCCCTGGAGCCCATCATCTACAGTATGAATGTGGTTTTCCGCAGATTTGATGCAAGTGCTTCATTCAATATAAAAGCTGTGGCTTTGTTTACTGTACACCGTCTGGTACGGAAGCAATAAATTTGACTTTCCATTAAGAAATAAGTGCTCATTGCCAGTCCTTTTATCAGTATCCTTGCACTTTCACTTGAGAATGTGCGGCCCATTCTACAAACATGATAAGGATGTTAAGTGGTGAATGGAGATGTTAGTGTGTAGGAGCAGGCTGCAGGGGTGGAGTTAAGGAGTTACACAGAACAGGGGGGGTGGAGGGAGGAAAAGGGGGGGTCCCTGAGGAAAGACAAAACACAGGACCAGAGCCACAGCTGGTAATTTGGTGAGAGGTCACTCACAGTAAACACAAGCTTTTTAAAGAGGGTCTGGAAAGGCCATTACTTCATAAGCAGTGTGGGATGGAAAGAGATTAGGGAGAAAAGGAGCACAGGGGACCCTATGAGAACTTCCCACTTCCTATGTGTATCGTTTATTATTGCAGGCAAAACAAAAACTTTTTCCCACAGCTTCCTCCAGCACAGGCCTGGGCAAACTCAAAGTCTCAGGGTGTCTCTAACATCATTATGTGAATTATGATGAATATTTAAGGACCAACGTTCTGACATTAGCTTTTCAATTCAGTATCCGTTTGACATAATCTTATTTTCAATCGGTATTATTACTTCCTGTTGTATTTACTGAACGCTTGCCCTATATGTTGTACAACCCCAATTCCAATAAAGCTGGGACACTGTGTAAAATTTAAATTAAAAACTGAATGCAATGATTTAAAAGCCATTTGAAGCAGTTAATCACAGTCTACAATCGCCAAATCGTATCTTAAATGCCGCTGAAATGTGTGCCACGTTGCGCCATGCAATATGAACTTTGTACATTAACCCACAAAACATGATGAACACTCACTAAATGCTTCACCTTTTCAGACTGAAAAGGACCACAGTGTCATCATTTACCCAGAGCTGACATTAGCTGCCAGTCTGCAACACAATGTGGCTAACGTTAGCAGTGCTAGCAGCAGCAGCAGCAGCAGGTTGATGTCCGTCAGTGCTGAATGTGATCAGATGTTGCTCCAGTCGAGTGGTTATATATCAGTTTATTCTGTCACAGTCTACATTCAACCTTAATTCCATTTTCTATATCAAACTACTGCCAAATTGCGCTGTTTTACAAGCTCTGGGGTTGCGTGGACAATCAGGGCATATGCACTGGGTGAGAGAGCAAGCGGCTGCATGACACCTTAGAGGCAACAGTTAACTTGCATTGTACGTGAATAAAACATTGATAAATAGTTAAACCGACTTGTATATCTGGTGCCGACTAATCATGTAATCGACTAATCGTGCATATCCCCACCCCATACCCCACATTTCATCTCTACCCTGGAGGACACAATGTCCATGATGACAATCTGAAATGTGGACCAATAACTGTTAATAAAGATGGATAACAGATCTCAACTTCCTCACACTGTTTAAAGCTGAACCCAAAATATCCAAGATACAAGGGCTGCCATCCTGCACTGATGATGTCATTTGGAGCCAGAGTCTGCACAGTAGTGACCGGCGTTGGAGTCACGATGTCTAGTTCCCGCCCACACAGCCGACTGACTCAATCACAAGCAGAGCTCAGTTGTCAATCATGGCATAAAACCCTGTTTTTATATCATGAAATAGCTAATTACAAACAAACTGATTAGAACCATGAACACTTGAACAAACATCAGTGTGATAAAAACTACCTAAAATTATAGAAATCATCGTTGGGGAAACTTTATTTGACATGTGCACTTTGATGTTTTAGTTTGGTCCATGTGTGATCTATTAACATTAGGAGGCAGGATTTATGACCCTTTACTTTTGGGGAGCTGTTATCCTGTCCATTTCTAATTTATGTCATTGATGTGGACTCGTCAGACCACAGCACACTTTTCCACTTTGCGTCAGTCCATCTCAGATGAGCTCAGGCCCTGCGAAGTCAGCTGTGTTTCTGGATGTTGTTGACATATGGCTTTCACTTCGAAAGGTAGAGTCTTAACTTGCATTTGTAGCTGCAGCAACAAACTGTGTTTACCGACAACCGTCATCCATGGTTGTTTTGTTAAGAAACGTTGTTCTTAAACTGTTGGACTGTTTGCCCACAGTTTTTCACAAAGTGGTGAACCTCAGCCCGTCCACTCTCGTGAACAGCTGAGCCTTTCAAGGATGGCCCTTTAATATCCAATCATGATACAATCACCTCTGATCAGTTAACCTGTTTACCTCTTAAATGTTCTGAACTTTCCACAACTCTCCCCACCTTTTGTTGCCAATAAAGTTAATCAGTTTGAACATTAGATATCCTGTCTTTGTACTGCCTTCAACTGAATGCAAGTCAAAAAGGATTTGCAAATCATTGTATTCTGTTTTTATTTACACAAAGTCCCAACTTTTTTGGCACTGGGGTTGCACTAATACAACTGAAAAGCCTGAGTAAGCTAACAGATCTGCCAGCCAGTTAGGTAATGAGATCTGAGATTACAATGCACAAGGCCCCAAACGGCCGACGCCACTCTCGTCTGTGAACTGATGTATGCTATGGTACATTACCCTCACCTTATCTCAGAGCAGCTCGAGTATTTTACTCTAAACACTGCACTGTAACAAACCAAATGTTCGGCATGTGTTTCAGTCTCTGTTTATGCACAAACACATTTCTTTGAATTTAATAAACCTGCTGAAAAGGTGAACTTAGGATAAGCTGTTTGGGTTTTCGCAGGCATTCATCTCCACATCTGCACAAAACCTGCACCCTGCACAGCCTGAATAACACACACAGAGAAGATAAGGTAATTATCACTCTAACCTGTGGTGACCAAATGTGAGCTTTTGTTTTTTATCTGAGACCAACATTTAGATAAAATAACTTTGTGAGAAAAAGCTCCCCCCTGAGTCATAATTATAACTATGACACTGTGTCCTTTCATCTGAAACAATGCAGCATTGTCTGCAGCGGGGCATCTTTCAAACGGCACACCAGCATGCTTTCCCTCTTCTGCCGATCACATGAACTGAGGTTTTGCTAAAGTGAGCGTGCGCACAGTCATTCTGCTCTAAAACAGGCGCCTTGAGTGTCTTATTTCATTGCTAATAGTGTAAACAGAATATTCAAGTGTTGCACAACCCTCAAGGCCTCAAAATGAAAACTTGATTGCATCTTAATGTCGCTAAGGTTACACCCTTTCTCACATGCAAACTCAAGGCAAGAACAACACAACTGACCAGAACTTTCAATGTCATGGTCAGAGGAGGAGCTTTCGCACCTTTACTAAAACTTTTTCTCTCTAAAAAAACAACTGAGTGGCTTATTCATACTTCATACTTCTGTAAACAAAAATGAGCATCTCAGAGGCGTAGTGTATGATGAGATACAGCTGGAATAGAAACAAACTGACTGGATCTTCAGTACAAAGTAGCTCTACTTGCTTTATTAATGCTCGCTGTTGGTGTGAATATCCTCAGTCAAACTGCTGGCTGCTGTTTGTTTGTGATGTGCTGTGGTTCATTAGCTTGTTACAGTGTATTTTAGGACATGATAAGGTTATCACTTCATTACCAGTCTGATACAAAGAAACACAGAAATTAGTGCTACCATAAACATTTGCACAAACAACTGAGTGGATATGAACATGTGCACAGTGATAGTGCCATCTAGAGAACCGTCTCAAGGTCTGCAATTTTGTATTTCCTGTTTCATACCTGCCCTTTGTTGTCCTAATATTGCTTTAAGCTTGAATTATTAGTCTTATAAATTTAAAATGTACTTGTAATTTCTTGGACTCAGTAAGGGTGTTTCCTTCAAACTTTATTTATTTATTTTATTAATCCTTCTTTAAATGTCATCTATAGGCCTGGTGGCTGACGTTCAATATGGCTGCTAAGAGTTGCATGTTGGGCAGTTTGCATAATTAGCTCATTATTGTGTAAAATAAAGAAGAAAAGCTGACACTGCCTTCCCAGAGTACATTTATTTTAATTCCAATGAACTGCAAAGTGTATATGAAATAAAAGAAAACATTTCTAGCCCCACTGTTGTGTACAGTGAAGTAAAAGTTGAGAAAATCAAACTCAAATTCTCAAGTTTTGAAATACACTTGACAAAGATTTGCTGACCTATGATCTTTTGTTGAGATCATTTAAGTTTCTTGATGAACTTGAATCTTTGAGTTTCAAAACTCCAAAAGAATTTGCATTTCAAAAACTGTTCACAGTGAGCTGTGAAGCTGATCTGTCATAAGTTGAATGCTTAAAAATCAAAGTGAAAAATTTAATTATTAACCATTATTCACTTTCAGTTTACTCAGCAGTTTTTGAAATGCAGTTTCTAAAACTCAAAGATTCAAATTTATCTAAAGAAGAAAATTAATTTATCTCAACAAAACATTATTAGTTTGTAAAACTTTAAAGGGTTTAAATTGGGCTCAAAACTCATAAGGAGGTTAAATGATGCTTGCAGTTACTCTTCATGTTGGCTAACCAGCAACAAACAGTAAGAAACACAAGCTTGTTGTAATCTAGACACTATAAATTTGGACTTAGACTCTTAGATCAACTTTGTAAGTTAACTAAAAGCAAAATTATAGCTATTTCCAATTTTTGACAGATAATTAGCTCATCATGCTAATTACTCAAGTTGTCCAACAGTCAGCTCTTAGCAACCAAGCTCAGTCTCATCTGCTAATCCTACAGACATTTTAATCACATGACTTCATAGGAAACGTTACTGGGTCTTATATAGGCTCATTAGGAATTTCCAGTAAGCTATTATGATTTGTCATTAGTTGAATAATTTCGAGCTTGTCAAGGTCTTGTTAACAGACCTGCAGTCAGCTCAACTGATGCCTTTTTGATAAATATCTCATCTAAACTACACAAGCTCTGATAATGAAGGTTAAGCAAATGAACGCAGTTTGTTCCTTTGTCACATAGAATGTTTGAATGTTAGCGGAGATAAGTAAAAGTTCCTATTGAGAGCACACAAAGGACTAATTCATGTTCAGGTCATTCTGAATGTTACACAGGCTGAGAGTAGGAGGCATTCAACTGTTATGCCCTGGAAGAGTGAATAACAGACACACAAAGAGGGGCCGAGACTGTTTAGCCAGTCAGGATCTGTGCAGCGTATCAGTCTACATCAGGGACAGAAGATAATATTTTTAGGCACTGGCCTCATGGGCCACCAAGACCCTAAATTTTGTGGACTAAATGTAAACGATACAGAAGAGGCAATTTAAGGAATAAGCTTTCCTTCACTGTGTCACTTGCGCTGTCTCCACTGTTCCCGTGAATGGTGACGTGGTGTTTCCTGAGGGCATTGTTTCCGATGAAAAATGAACTGAACTTCTTAGCCAGTTGAGGAAACTGGTGGCACACATCACAGTACATTATGTCCTCAGATGTGTCACACTGAACTCATGCTTTCCATTCGGTTTTTGTCACAGTCCGTCTTTTGTGTCTGGGTCTTCTGTAAAGATCATGTTAGCAGTTTGAACAGGCTTAGAAAATCCATACTTCAGTAGCCTTGACAGATTGTGCTGAATACTGTTCCCTGTTTGTTGTAGAATGTTATAAGGCGCTGAGGAAGCGGGATGTCTGTAGAACTGTAATGCTGCGTTGGCGAAGGCCGCAGATTAAACTTTGCAGCCTCAAGGGGCCACCTACTTGGAATAATTGGCGGGCACATACTAACTTTTTGGTGCCATGGGGCCATGATTCATGCTGAACCTTGTACAGTCAACAAAATTATAAATGCCACAATTTTGTTTTTGCTCCCATTTTACACAAACGGCTTATTTCTCTTAAATTTGTTAAAATCAGTGTTAGTGAGCTCTTCTCCTTTGCCAAGATAATCCATCCACATTGCACGGCCTGTAGAGATGCTGATTAAACAGCAGGATTGTTGCACAGAGGCCATTCTAAAATATGCAGTTTTATCTTGAAAACAAATATTAAGCTCTGAACTATGGTTATTTCACAAAGAACTACAGATAACAAGTTTCCCAGGAGGGCAAAGTCGTGACTCACCCTCCTCTGCCTCTGATTGGTTTACCCTGTTATTCTTACTCTAACCCTAACCAATCACTCCTCATGTCTAAACCTGATCAGCCCAACCAACGTGGCAGTGAGTACTAGTTTCAAGTTAAAACTACAAAATCCTTTTATTGTGACCAGTCTGAGGCAACACCTGTACAACAATCATCATCTCTATGTGACACACCTGTCAGGTGGATGGATTATCTTGGCAAAAATGACAGATTTGAGAACAAAATTTGAGAGAAATAAACCTTTTGTGTGCATAAAACAACTTAAATTTTTTAACTTCAATTCACAAAAAGTGGGAGCAAAAACAAAGGTTTTGCATTCACATTTCTGTTGAGTGTAAACAGACTCTTGTGCACAACATTAATATTATAACATCTACTTTAGAGATAAAAAAAAAAAGAAAAAATAGCTATAATAACCAACAAACTATATTCATAACTGTCCAGTGAGAAGTATCCACTGGTATTCACGGTCACTGCGTTGGCTTCAGTGTGGTAACAAAGACGATCCATTATTCCCTGGTGCCTGGATGTTGGCCATATTGTCTGTTTTAGCCCTGTGAGGCAGAAATCATCCACGAGATGAAACATCCAGCATTCAAAAGGACACACCAGCTCATTGCCAGGACGAGCTCGCTGGGCCTTAATGCTGATTTTCCTCTTGCTTAATTACATCTAGTGGGTGGAGATCTCTGAATGACACTCTTTATCTTGCATTTTGAGCACAGACGATCTGAGTGGGCTTTCTGAGGGCAGCATGCTTCAGACCAAATGATATATTTTCCTGAGCGAACAAAGCCTCGCTGTCTCTGGGGATAATTCTGAGGAGAAACCGCAGCATTACGCTTCAGTGTGCTCAAAGGCCCTGCGATGTTGGCCTACAGACAAGAAACCTAAAACTTGATCACATATACATATAATAGAGGTGCAGATATGTCATATTTTGTATCTGTATCTGTTCAACCAACAAAATTTTCTGTCTTTTGTATCTGTATTCAGATATAAGACCAGAAGTGGGCGTGGTTTATACCGGAAGTCACGTTAAATCGGCCAAATGTTGTATTTTCTAACTTAATGTTTATTGGCAATGCAACTGCTGTGCCTACAAAGCATCAAAATGATTTGATATTGGCTTATAATTAATTATGAAATATATTTCCACATCCTCACACTGTACTCCTCTCTCTGTTTTTAGCTAAACTAAGTTTTATGAACAGTCACTGAGAAAAAATGGTTTATGAACCACAAGAACTAGAACTAGAAACTCTACAGTAAATATTATGCAAGTTTATAAACATATCATTCAGTTGAAGGGAGCCGTCTTGGTGCATTAAATCAGTGGTTGATCAGGGTGGATCAGGGTTCAACAATATTGTTTTTTTTCCTGAAGTGGGTCAGAAATCTACGTCCATTTTTACTAGTCCCTGCACATATTGTTTTATTTCTCAACAGTTAGCAAAGAACAAAGACTGAAGTCATGTTTAATCTGAGGCTGCACCGTCGATAAAATGTCAGTAAACAGTGAAAAATGTCCCAGTTTTAAAAGTCCAGGGTGATGTCCAAAGTGTTTTGCTTTGTCAGCCTAAAACCCAAAGATATTCAGGTTAATATGAAAATGAACAGGAAACAAGCAGGAAATCTATTTGAGAGGCTGAAACAGCATTTTCTGCTATTTTTGCAAGAAAAATGACTTTCGCAAATCAATCGATTATCGACATAGCTTAATTCTTTTTTAAGACTTGTCCATCCTGTTTTAATTAAGCCGACGTAATCATGGAGCTGACTTTCTGAATAATAACAAGCACCTTCCAAGAGAAGAAAAGTTTTTTACCGCCTCATTATTTGTGCTTTTCTAAATAACGTATTTGGATTCGGGTGCATCAGCAACATATACATATATAATTGCTGTGAGAAATCACAGTGACAAACAAATTTTAGGGGCTTCACAGTTTCAATATTTGATCAGAAATCAAAATCAGAATCGGCAGTTCTCGCAGCATTCAAAGACAACAGCTTAGTGGCCGTTATATCACATTTGATACTATATACACTTTCCATATAGACTATGTTTTTTAAGAAGTATTTGAAAATGTAAATGACAGCACATAAAGCCAACGATCTGTAGATCTTTATCAATAAAAACTCAATAGTCTAATAGTGACATCAGTTCTAAAAAAAAAAGTACTGGATCAAATCTTGACCTTAAAAGTCACATTGTGGATTTGGAGAATTTCGACACACCTACCAAGTTTCAACACTTTCCTCAAGAGTCTGAGTTTCACCAGTCACTCTTGCTGTAATTTTCATCTGTAGACTCATGTGAGCAGCTGTGCCCTTGGACTGCCTGCATGTGGGGAAACAGCTGTGGGGATTCACAATACCTTAACTAATTCCACATTCTGCCCTGAGGAAAGCCAGCCATGTGAGATCATAGTTTAAGGTGTGTCCAATTAACGGGGCCAGCTCCGAGCAGCACGCTGCTGGACTGAGTATGAATAAATGAATACGCCTCATCAACTTTAGCAATTAAGGACCGCAGCAAAAATGTGTTTAAGCCTCTGGAAATGTGGCTCTAAGTAGTAAAAATACAGATCTGATATCAAAGTTTAGAGTCTCATTAAACATCCACAAATATTTGAGTGACAATAAATGTTCATAGCTATTAGAAAATAGTTCAAGAAACAGCTCATTTTCCTGTTTGGGCCATTTCTCAAGACTTTGTGGGCGTGGCAGATCAGAGTTTGATTGACAGCTCCCCCAGGAGTCCCAACACAGACACTATGCAATGAAGCTCTTGCTGTGTGTGGACCGATCTACACATGGGCTGCAGCAAAATGTAGTTTAGACACCTAGAAAAAAAAATCAATATAAGTGTGTAAGCGCTATATTTGGAATATTTTCATTGTTCTACTTTGCCGTCAGACGGGGAACTGAAACTGCTGGAAGCTGCTGGACTCCTGCTGTTATTCTGTGACTTTGATGTTTTAACACATTCGTTCAAATCCAAACTAACATTACTTGTCGTAGACCGCGGCAGCAGTAGACCAGCAGCTCCTGCGTCCTGCGAGAAAAAAATGACTGAGTTGGCTGCTTTGAGGAGAGAACAGACGGCAGCTTCGGATCTCTGTTGGAAAAGGCTGTGTGGTGGCAAAGTGAAGAAGTGAAAATGTTTTAAATATAGCATACACTTAAACTGATATTGATTTTGGTCAGGTAAAATTTCTGCTTGTGTCAAAGGAGCCTGGAGCGATACGACAGCTTCAGCTCCCCGCTGTTGAGTTGTCTCAAGCAGACTTAAACCAGCAGCCATTTGACTGGGAAAATTGTGTGATTTATGTAATAAATGTCAAGCACAAGCATGCCAAATTCAAACCCAAAACAGGAACGTGATCAAAAACTTAAACTATCTAACCTATGGGCCTTTCCCACCAACATAGAATCTGCTCCGTTCCGGTTCCCGCACCTAATTTTGAATCATTCTGAGCGTTTCAACCAAAAATAATTTGGTTCAGAAGCCGAGAAGCTGGTTCCAGCTGGGAACCAACTTTGTTGATGTGCATCCTTGATTACAATGATTCCACTCAAAACTGGTTGATTAATAGCACCAATGTTAAAAGAATCTTAAAAGGGCTAATCTGGTGGAAGAAGGGCCCTGTTAGACTGTCGAGTCTTGATTTGTAAAGACCAAAAGATGACTGGTTTTATGCCCTGACTGCTGTCATTTACATTTTCAAATTCTTCTTTAAAAGAAGAAGGGTTGGAGAGAAAAAAATATACTGTGAGAATCACCAATTCTGCCTTTGATTTGAATTATTAATAAGGTAATATGATCAATTTTCAATTTAATATTGAAACCGTGACACCCCTAATCAAATCCACAGTAACATCTCAAGATAATATATAGCATCAAGTGTTTTTAGACATTTAAATGTGGAAATATTACATATTAAAGCTTTAAGACTACCTCACGTTACCTGCTGCCGTCTGTCTTGTGTGTGTGCAGCGTCTCTGCTCAGAGCTCAGCCTGCCCAGTGATTCTGGCAGAGTCAGCATTTGGACAAGAAATGTAGTGTAGCTTTGGGGGTCACATGAAATCTTCACATTTGACTGCATTTGAAGACGTGAAAGGCGGTTTATTGGCTCCAAATATAAGAAGCCACAAATAGGACAGAGAACATGTGCCTTCACTCACACCCCAGCAGCTTATGGAAGAGTGCGGTTTACTTTTCCAAATAAGAGTCAAACCGCAGAGAGATTTAGGTAGTCTGCTGCTCTCCACTGCCAGGGAGCGTGGCTCTGCTCCCAGATTACACAATGCTTATGAAATATGAACACAAGTCACACTGAGAGAGTGTCTTTTTTTTCTTTTAGGAGACTGTATATGATACGCCTGAATACTATTTTTACAAATGGGAAATTGCAGTTTGCAGGGCAGGACTGGAAACTTTGCACAGCTTTCATGGAATACTGGATTGGAAACTATCATATGTTCAAATTCTCCATCTCACCTCTAATTTAAATCTCAAAAACTCGGCAGATCTCACTCTGGATGCCAAAGGAGTGAGTAGTGACTCTGGAAACTCACTCCCCCCCGTTTTTAATGATTCCAACCACTGGAATACAAGCAGCTGACATCATCTCAAAGTCCCTGAACCAAACCTGATGGGAAATTCCACCCTGTCATACACTCACGGCCCCTTTTTTAACCGTGATTTTCTTTGACTGTTGCACGTGACGAATCAGTATTTTATAGAATATCGGTTTCAAGCCCAGTGAACGCTTGATTTCCACAAGAAAAACGACCATCAGGCTCATCACGGAGACAGAGGAGGCTGAATGTTTTGCCTGCAGAATGCTTCCCATGACCTCTACATATGGTCAAGGCAATTTCTCAGTAAAACTCGGGGAGAGCAGGAAATGAGGAGAGTTCAAAGGTTGAGATGTCTGCAACAACTGGGATGCACTGAGAGGAAGGAATGTTGCTTGAAAGTTTGTTGTGCAGATGCATTATTTGACAAAGGTGGCATTATACTCATAGTGGGTCAGAAAACAGCTGGTTCCCTGCACCGCAAGCACTCAGAGGTGGAGGAGCATGAGTTTATATTTATGCACAGTGGTTATTTGTTTTCTAATTTTATTTTCCAATTTCAGGAGGTTTGTCTCTCTTAAAAATACATTTTGATCAATATTAATGAATTTGCAGTACAAAAAAGCCACAGAACACCTTGAGTTCTCTTTGATTCTATGGATTTTCTCAGTTATTGTCAAATAAAACACACTGGAATAACAGCTGGTGATCCAAAAATGACAGTTTCACTACATACCTCAGTCCAGAGCTCCGTGGATGTGGATGTGGCTGAGATCCATGATCATCCATGACTAAACTCATTGGTTTAACAAAATCCCTCGGACTGGCCAAACACAAACAAAGAGGACAATTCATTTTTAGTGACAGTTTACATACTAAATGCTGCAAAAGCCTTTCTGACCTGCTGCTTTCTAGTGATGCAAACTGGCAAATACTGAAATATGGGCGAATCCCTCATGAGGTCATCAGTTTTTCAGACATATGAACCGTTTTTTCCTTCTTCTTCTCAACTGGAATTATTTTAACGATTAAAAGCGACTCTTACCATGAATGAAGTTGGTTTTCGACGCAGATTTCAGCTTCCATCGGTCTTTACAAAGGTAACGCTGGTTGTAGACTGCTACAAACAGATTTTGTTAGGATAAATGAGCCATAATTCCGCTCTCAAGTTCCGCGTTTTGCGCCTTTTACGCAAAAACCATTCCAGTGTTGGTAACTATTTCTCCTCTCCTTTTAAACCACGCAGTCGGACAGATCTACATCATTTTGTCTCTGACACCGTGGACAAGTCTGCCAACTTTTCTCTGTACATCCAACACACTGCATCGCAGCGTTGAGCTGTAAAAGTGGGGCGTCCCTCAGATCCAGTTTACCTTCCCTCCAGGATCCTGATGAAGCTCAATAACGGTTCGAGTTCACATCTGGAGCAAGAACACACAGAGCAACAACACAGAGCCACGCCTTCAAAAACAACACAACCAAATCCGCTCATTTAGCCTGAAATAAACTGAATCAAAACACATCAGCGCTGTTGTTTTGTACTTCCTTTTAATAAATGCTTTGTTTGTCTACAGTGACACCGCGTGGCTCTATATGGAAACAGCCGATCACCGCTGTGTCTCAAATAATCCAGAATAACAAATATCAAGACAGACTATTAATTACAAAAGTATGTGGACAGCTCAACATCACACCCATGTCTCCCTCCCAGATGAGACATTAAAGGGACAGTTCACTCCAAAATACACATTTTTCTTCATAGCTATAGTACTGTTTATTCATCTAGATTGTGTTGGTGTGAGTTTCTTTTCGCATGAAAAGAAATAAAATTTCAAAAGTTAACCACCAGTGTCTCGTTCCAAAAATCATGACCCAGTTACTACAGATAATCCACAGATTTTGTTAACAGCTTCATGAAGGAACTACTTTATCTCTGCAGTAGAATCTACTGGAACTACTTTCTTTCTACTGGTCGTATAGTTCCTGCATAAAGCTGCTCACAACAAGCCATTTAGTTCCATTATATTGAAGAGAAGATAGACATCTCTACGGCCGATATCTACAAAACTCTGCTACTCACACTAAAACAATCTAGATGAATAAATAGCTCTACAGGTAAGAGGAAAAACATTACTTTTTGAATTTGGGGTGAATTGTCCCTTTAATGTGCTGCTATAATAGCACTTTTCTCTGAAAGCTTCTGACAATATTTTGGAATTTGGCTGCAGTAATTTGCTCCTATTCAGCCACAAGAACTTCAGTGATGTTGTCATCTCAAAGGTGTTGGATGTGGGTGCGTGCAGACCAATCACGTTCCTCCACAGAAAAACTTAATAAAACATTTCTTTATAGACCTGAGGTTGTGTATGGGGGTATCATCTGGGTATCATATTATTTTCTAAAATATCATTCGCTTGTGGGTCAGAAATCTACTTTCCCAAAGTCAATTTCTATCTCTACTACAACAGATACTAAAGTTAAATTTTATTTTTAATCTAAGGCTGCAACATCTATAAAATGTCAGAAAATCATGGAACAGTCCAAGGTGTTTAAATGACTTGTTTTATCAGTCTCAAACCTGAAGATATTCCATTTATTATAATAATAAACTGAGAAAAGCGGGAAATCACCACATGGGAGAGGCTGAAAACAGCATTTTCTGCCATTTTTGCATGGGAAATTACATTAACCAATAATCAATTATTAAAATAGTTTAATAGATTATTTCTGGCAAGCAGCCAGTCCTTATTGTTGAACCCTGTTCATTGCATGGTGTAACATTAAGACTTCCCTTAATTGGAACTAATAAAGCACGAAAAAGAACCCAAGTACATAAAGGTATGTGGACATCACCACATTGTGTAAATCACTAATCTGGGGGCCCCAACCCCCACTTAGGGTCGCCAAAGCTTCACGGGGAGTTACAAGGCCTTCTTGATTTTAAAGGATGTAAACATAAAAAAACAAAAAATACAGTTGGCCAATGTCTCAGCATTTCACACACTTGTGAAGAAAAAGAAGAATGAAATTGACATGTATGAGATAAACAAACAACAACAAAAAACTAACAGTATAAGGGTGACCACAGAGGGGTCTCAAACTGCCAATGCATTCAAATGAATTAAAAATTCAATAAAAACACAATCCAGATAAAAATGTATTGTATGTATG
The DNA here is from genome assembly GCA_027495735.1 of Lutjanus campechanus. NCBI lineage: Eukaryota > Metazoa > Chordata > Actinopteri > Lutjaniformes > Lutjanidae > Lutjanus > Lutjanus campechanus. The sequence continues at coordinate 8,800 of JAJHUR010123728.1, read as the reverse complement.
TATTTCTGAAGGATTGCGTGTTCAGAAAAGTCAAAGTGGGCGCCCTATGAGGTGACAATACCATCAATGGCCCCAAGCCGATTAGAGGTTAGAGGTTAGAGACCCCTGTAACAGAACAATGGCAAGAAGAAAACAAACACAGAATTTTTTTTAAAAAACAAAGAAGCCTATTAAATATGTATGATTGTTAAAAATTAAAAAATAAATAATTAAATACATAATACAGACAGAGAATTGTATAAAATGTTGCTAAAAAATATCAGTGAAAACCATCTCTGCTGCAACATTCACAGGAAATAATCTGCTCGAAATTCAGCCAAATCACTCATTTTACACAAACTTCCTGGAGTTATTGTGGTCACTACTGGGGTTAATTGTGCAGTTTATCAGTTGTTATGTACTGTTAGTGTTATGCATTGAATATAATATGAAATATCCATAAAAAATGTCACACAGTCAGTGGTTGTCAGTTTACTCAGTGATAGAAAAGAGATCCCTGAAGGAAAAAGGTTGGGAACCACTGGTGTAAATGCTGTTTAAAAAAGCTGAAGAATATTTGTCGGGAGTCCGTTTCATACTGGTGGTACAGTGGCAGAGACATTGGCGTCCGCGCAGTAGAACATTTCCACTCCATGTGAACAGTCTTGAGGGTAGAGACCAGTCATGATCAAACCGGTGATCATGACAAACAGGCCGATTATTATCAAGATGGCGGGGATCAAGTTTTCACTGTGGAACCAGCGGCCGGTGGAGAGTTTGAGGAAGCACGCAGATGGAATGATGAAGATTAGAGGTGTGGCACTCAGAACGCCCTGGATGGTGGAAGAGGTAGATCAAGGTTAAACAGACGCTCAGTTAAACCCTCATAAATAATGACAGAAAAGAAACAAACCCCAAGTCCAAAGAAGCTGGTGTGCTGTGTAAAACAAAAACAGGAAGCAATGATTTGAAAATAATTTTCAACTTCTATTCAACTGAATACAACACAAAGACAAGATATTTGATGCCTTGGGACAGGGGCAACAAAAGAGTAGGGATTTGATTGGGTATTAAAGGGGTATCTTTGAAAGGCTCAGTAATTCACAAGCATAGACAAGGCAAGGTTCACCACTTTGTGCAAAACTGCGTTGGCAAATAATCCATAAAGTTAAGAACAACTTTTCTCAACACAAAACTGCAGGAATTTAGGGATTTCACCATGCAAAGAGAAAGCCATGTGTCAACATCATCTAGAAACACACCGGCTTGTGAGATGACTGACAGGAAGTGGAAAAGTGTGCTGCTGAGTGTCTGATTAGTACACATGATGACAGACCATGCAGACTGTAACAAGCGCTAACTTCTGGTGGTATGGAGGTATGTTAGTGCCCATGGCATCATGGGTAACTGACACATCTATGAAGGCCCCATTAATGCTGAAAGGTACATACGAGTTTTGGAGCAACATATGCTGCCATCCAGATGTTGTCTTTCCCAGAGACTGCTTATTTCAGCAAGACAATGCCAAGGCACATTCTGCATGTGTTACAGCAGCATGGCTTCATATAGAAGAGTTCAGGTACTAGACTGACCTGTCTGCAGTTCAGACCTGTCTCCCATTGAAAATGTGTGGTGCATTATAAAGTGCAAAATATGACAACAGAGACGCTGGACGCTGAAGCACCTGAAGCCATATATAAAGCAAAAATTAGAAAGAATTTCACTTTCAAAGCTTCAAAACTTCCCAACTTTTATGGAACATGTTGCAGGCATTAAATTCATAACGAGCACATATTTACAAAAAACAATAAAGTTGATTTGTTTGAACATTAAATATCTTGTCCTCTACTGTATTTAGTTGAATATAGGTCACAAAGTATTGCAAGTAATTTCTCTTGACTTTTTTGGAACTGGGCTTTGTAGATAGATGCAGACGGCTAAGTTGACATGACTTACATTCAGCTCCAAAACAACTCCCAGACAGTCAAAGCCCAGAGAGAGCGCTGTGCAAACACTGACTATGAGCAGCGTTATGGCCACATGTTCAGCTTTTGAAAGATCCCTCCTGCAAATGACATTGGATACCACCTGAGAAGATAAGCAAGAATATGATAATGAATGGTTCCCACTGCACACACATTTAAATGCATTTTCTGCTATTTGAAAAAACAATTCTAATTAGCATTGTATTTACAAGTTGAGAGAGGAGCTAGTGATAAGCCTGTACAGCTGACATTGTTGCACTTTTACCCACTGATCAGCTCTGCAGGAGCAGTTGGGTGTAAAGCGCTAAGCCTTCTTTTTATTCATTTTGTTAAAAAGCCTCCAAACCTTTCAAATACCATTTTTCCTCACATATGTAAACGTTTAGCTGTTAAATTCTTAGGTTGGCGTATGAGAAAGTATCACTTACCTCTCGCGTAACAAAACACTCCAGCGGAAATGTGGTTATTATGCTGAGGCCAAAACAGAAGCGACCGAATGTTGCCAGGTTATCATTTCTGCAGTAGTTCTCGAATATGTCTCCTAAAAAGTGGAAATATGAGATTATAAAAACACATTTTCTGATATTAAAAAGAAATTATAGGCATGTAGTTTACCTTGTGTGTAGCCAGTGAAGGTGGTGTAGCCAGCAACAGCAAACGCAGCACTGATTATTAGTGCAGAGCCGACAGACACGTGGGTGACCCGAGACCAGTTAGCTAGTGTGGGCTGCTCTAGGGAGCCATAGATGAGGAAGCTGTTGTGGTGGCATATGAAGGCTAAAGAGACAAACAGGGGCAGAATCTAAGTTCCATTAACTTGCAGAATAAGCAGAGGTGGAGTGCTATTTGTATGACCGAATGCATGCATGCACACACTTAAATTGTGGCTCCTTTCAGATCTAAGGTGGCAAGTTTAGACACATTAGTAAACTACAGTATAACTGACCAATCGGATGTTAGACAGACTTTATGAATAGTTTCATCATGTTGAGAATAGCAGCAGTTCACACTTCTGTCTGCATCACACTTTTGTCATCAATTAAATATCAATATGACAACTTTGACAATTCCATTTGCTTTTATTGGCTCTCAACTTCCCTCATTTAAAACATGAGGTGCCCAGGGCGCATTAGCTGTGTGCAAAATGCCTATAAAGAATTGGGAAAAAGACGTCTCTCAGTGCAAGAACTGCACTCTGTCTGATCAGGGCCATATGTTTTAGTGATGATTAAATCTTCAAGCGCTTAAAAAAAATACAAAATGGATTATGCAAACTGTGAATATTTCTCAGTTGAAAAAAAAGGCAAGGTTTCTTTCCTCACTGCAGAATGGATTTGATGGTAAATTGAGCATATCCATCCCCTTTAAGCTGTATTTTTCCTAAGAGCATTCACATACAGTACCCATCTAAATGGCCTCCTTTGTAGCAGTAGTAGCTATTATCATCAAGCCACTTGATTCAAGGCCATAATTTTCACCACGTGTGTAAAAGGTGGATTAGAAAAGAGCCAGAGTCTCACTCAGAAGGTGACGAAAACAGACATTCTTTGAGATGCTGTGCAGTGATTTAACAAAGGCAGAGCGACATGTAGACAGCGCGCCGACTAAATGAATAGCCTCAATCTTCTTATATTTAATCTGGATTGCATGTCTTATGCTGAATGGGCAACATGGTGCATTAAAGCTGTGGGCTTCGGCTCTTTGAAAGGATCAATTTAATGACATTAAATTAAAGCTGCATTAATCGATTTCTGGCCACTAAGGGGCAGAAAAACTCCAAAACAAGCTGCCAGACACTAGACATTTTCTCACTTAAATTAAGTTGTTACGGCTAACATGATAGCAAACCAATTGCCTACTTAAAAACAGCAACAATATACAGTTTGCAGCATATGGCCTCTTGCCTGTTTATAATCAGCTAGCAGCTTGCAAGGCTGGAGTAGATGCATGCACAAAAGGAAAGGCCACATTTCCAGTCAGAAGGAGAAACACACCTACTTTTAAATATTAAGTAAGACTTGGTTATCGGCAGGTTTTTGGATGTATGGAAATATCGCAACCTTTGAAAAAAAGTACTGAATGAGGCACTCCATTGGTATCAGTATTACTTTAAGGGTACTGGTATTGCTAGTGGAATCGTCATTTTGTTAAACAATACCAAGCTCTAGTTTGCAGTACATAACTTTTAGTCTATCAACAACGAACTGCTAAAAATAATCTGGGCATCTTCATCATCAATGTCACCATCATGCAGACAAACTCACCAAAAGACATCACACCGACTGCCTGAATTGCGTTCCACTTTGCAAACGCCCATGCATTCTCTGTGGGGACGCTGAAGAATGATATTCATGTTCAGTCATCAAGTAAACACATGATTGTGTTTTTATAACAGCATTATAGCGGGTATTCATTAAAAAACTGTAATGAGTGAGCCTCTCATGGTAATTGCAAAAGATTCATTCATACATTTGGGGTCCAAAGGTAGCTGCTCTGATGATTACAATGATGAGGATGGTGAGTGTCAGCACCATTGACAGGAGGGACACCTGGTAACACACATGGTTGTTTTAAAGGCAGCTTTAAAACCACTAAATGACACCGACAAAAATGTATAATAGTCTGACTTGCCTTCCCCAGTTTCTCTATGTTTCGATAAAGTGACAGAGGCAGCGTGAACGCAACGGTGGTTAGCAAGATCACAAAGTGACGCTCTGCCAGTATGTGATCCGGACCAACTGCAAACACAAAACAAGAAAAACATTAATCATTTCAAGCATCTTAATATTCTACATGCACTGTGTGTGTTTTAATTTAGCAACTTCCCATTGCACATGTGCTGTTGTTTGGCTTTTATCTGAGGCAGAATAAACTAAAGGCACCATACCTCCTGGTATTCTCTGAAATACTTTGGTCAGCGTGTCACCAGTTGTGATGTTGTAGCTAATCATAGCTGAGGAAGAAAACAGAAGCATCATTTTATTATTTATATTCATCGGCAGGGTTTTTCAGACTGAACCAAAAGTAAAAAGTACAACAGAAATAGAAGTGAATAAATAGAATACAAGTCTTTGTCAGACCACAATTGAAGTTGCACATAAAATGCTTCATATCTAGATATAATATTGAACTTTGGATTGAACAACTCATACTTACCAATGAAAGGATAAAGGAACTGCAGTCCAGATAAAACAAGAAATCCGGGGAAACCAAACGTGCTTTGCACCAGTGACTGATAGCTGTTTGTCCCTGACAGGTTGCCTCCTTTAATTAGTAAGATTATTGAGTAGTCTGCCATGAAATGCAAACATAATGTTATTAGTTTACTCATTTGGTTAATTCTTGTGGATTTTTCATGACATCTTCATTATACAGTAACATATACCCACCTGTGATGAATGCAACAACTATCAGAAGCAGAAGGCCAAAGGGGAGCCCCGCCTGGCTCAGTGCATACGGTAAACCTGGTCAAATAAAAAAATATATATGTAAACTTTGTGAATAACAACTGTAGGTAAATTCCTTCAGGGAATAAAAAAACATCTCAGTAAAGCCCAAAGATAACACACAATTAAAAGAAGTTAATGTTAAAGACTTTTCCTTAGAATTTTCCTTAAAAAACAAGACTCACAAAAATAATCCTCTAAATCATCACTTATGACCCACTAGCAGCGTGTGATGTCTTTATCTGCAGAGCCACTGAAGCCCCCCACCTGTATTTTCTTATATTCTCTTTATTTAGCTCTGCTCAGGACGCTTTACCAACCTAAAGTCAACTGAGGTCATGATTGAGCACTTAGGTCTTTTCTTTTATAGCTTTGGTACTTTCAATACCATGAAATGCCATTATTGTGTTGTTTTTAAAGATGTGGTCTTGAAAAAGTATTAATACTTTGGTACTTTTGACAACCTTAGATTGCATACCTATGTGTTTAATGAATTTGCAGAATAAATGTATAAATACTATATAATGCAAAATTAATGTAACAATGTAGAAAAAAAGTTTAACTCATATTGTTTTTGTTTTGTCATGCAAAAGGTGCACAAAACGGTTACATTAAATATTAAATTTTAAAATTGCTCTGCTGATCTGCTGCTTTTCTGTTGTGTTTAGTTTCTGTTGTTGCATAATGACTCAGGAAATCTGTGAGGGTGAAAGGGTTAAAGAGAGAGTGGGGCAACAGGCGCTAGTCATATGATACTGAGGGTTTAAAACTGAGGCTGCAGGGCTTGAACGGTATGAATGCGGCTGCTTGTGGCACCAAATTCAGCAAAATGTAACTAATTATTTGTGATGCATCATTTCAACATTAAGAGTTTGATATGCCGCAGTTTATCATCCATATAAGCGATTGCAAATAGTTTAATTGTTGGGTTTTGCTTGGCAATATAATGTTTTAATAGAAAAGTGAGTATTTACCTATGATTCCAGATCCTATGATGGAATTGATGAAATTAAAAGACGCAGAAATGATTGAACCTCTTCTCTCTCCTGCCGCTTTTTGTAGAGGAATTAATGTGCTGCCTTCTTCATCGTTTTGCTGGAAAACAATAATACAAAGCAGTGATAAAAACAAGAAAAACTGTCAGTCTGTTTGTTCATGTCCTAAAACAACAGCATCACTTGTTTGAACCCACCTGCTGAGCCATGTTGAGCACCTGCTGGTCGCCGCTTTGGTCCAGCTCTCTCTCCACTGTCTCACTCTCACATTATCTGCGCCGTGACTGAATTAGGCAAAGTTAGTAAGAAGTCTGTCAATTTTACTCAACTGAAGCCTTAACACGATCTCAACAGCGCCCCAGCTCGGCCGTGGACCTACACTCAGGGGTTAAACCGGGTCGGAGCCCCCCGGAGCTGTGCTCCACCCTCTGACTTCCACATCTCGTTCTGTCAGAGCGCCTGAAACATCATAAACTTTAATGCACTGCTTCACACCGACCAAACACATGCAGAGAGTTTTTTTTCTTCTATTTGACTTTATTAAATAGTTGTGGTCATCTCACAGCAGCAGGATCGACCTGGGGCTCTGCGCAATTTGCGCACGTGGTGTCATTATTATTTAACTCTTATTAGTTAACTGTGCTTTAACTTTTTAACTCTTGATGTCTCTGTGATTTTTGTATCCTGGTGGGGGCATTACGTGGGAAAACTTTTTATTGAGAAATGTGTATATGAGAAACACTGACGGAGGGGGATGGGTCGCGACATCAGGTCATGTGACCTCATGCCAACATTCAAAAAATTGAAAAGTGTTAGTTTAAGGGTGATTTTATCATTTCTGGTTGCAAAATAATTAATTACATTTTATTTTACAACTTTGATAAACAAGCTGCCAGGTATTGGATGTCTGTATCCTGGAGGATGTGTTGCCCAAATAAGGGTTCAATACATCACTCAAAGAGATTTTTGAGGCCTAAACTGTACAAATAATCAATAATGTTAAGGTGTAAAATATTGATTACTCTTTATTTCAGTCTTTAATGTGTATTATTGATTAATTCACTTGTGTATGCACATTTTTGAGGCTTCCATTGCAGAGAGGATATAGCTAGTGTAATAGAAACACAGGGAAGATAGTATTACAGCAACAGGAAAAAGATGCTTTGTCTATAAATGTTAATAGCATGTTGTTTATTCAAAAACATTTAATTTGTTTCCGGCATGCAAAACATATGTAAATAGTGCACCCCAACACTTTTTTAAAACTGAACAAATAACTGAACAAATAATTGTTCATAAAATGTTTTATAAGTTTGCATATGAACAATTATTTAAAAAGGAAAAATGTTAGTTATACGCTAAATGAGCAGCGTGTCTCAGGAGATACAGAATGTAAGTTGAAAAATAAAGATCATATGTTGAAAAAAATCTTGGAATTTTGTTATTGTACATTAGAAAACAGCAATTAATTAATTTTCCATAATATTTATATGTGCTTGCTCATTTACAAATTAATCTAAATGCTTTTCTGCACAGCAAACTGCTGAATTGTTGCACAAATTCCAGGTTCACACAGTGAAATCTTGGGAATGGAGCGGTCGTGCTCAGGGCAAGTCCAGCCCCATCAATTCCACTTGTGCTGCTTACAGGAAATCACATTTGCATTAGTGGCTTTATAACGGCCATGTTATTTATCTAATCGTCTCCTCACAAGTAAATAAATAATCCAGCAGATAGCAGGCCTAATAATGAAAACATTATTTGTAGTGCTAAGTTTATAATTGCAAATGTATGTTGATTTCTGTGTGTGAACGGGAGTTTCAGTGTTGAGTTTTTTTTGGGGGAAAGACATTTAAGTTTGGGATATTGTATTATTGTGTTTTAGAAAGTCATAGGTTTGTTTAAATCATTAGAGTCAATCTGAGATTTATGTCTCTGAAATGTCACCAATGCAAAGGAGGTGAATTAGATTTACTATTTGCACCTGGGTTGGAACAGCCAGTGTGGCTATTTGCACATCACAAATCGATATTCGATTTGAGAGTCGATATTTATCAGCTAATATACACCGATACTGACATAAATTGACATAGCTGGACAGGCCAATAATTTATTGGTCCTGATATTTTTTGTGTATCCTTAGATGTGATGCAAACAAAAGTAAATGAAACATACAGTGTATCCTCTAATGTGTCAGGCAGGTTTAATTCAACTAAAAAAAAGAGGTTAAAGAGTTTGGACTTTGACCCTTGATCCCAAAATACTGTATGTAATGACACATCAATAGAAATTATAAACATGAATGGAAAGTTTGAATTAAAGGATTTAAGGATTATACAGTAAATCTGACTGTTAAAAAGAGGCCTTTGTTCAGGAACAGGAATGATTTGCAGAT
>JAJHUR010123727.1:0-22199 GCA_027495735.1 Lutjanus campechanus | reverse complement strand
GTCGTTAGCATTGATCGCACTGTGCACCTCACTATGTCTGAATTGCAAGCTAATCGCTAGCAAGTTTACTGACAGTTGATCATATTAGCTATGCAAGCTATTATTAACAATGTGATCTTAAAGACCAGACCTGGTTGTGGGTGAGTTTATTATATTTTACAGTGAAAGTTTCAGGAGGAATTGATTATTCAAAATTATGTTTTAACGACTGGTTGTTGGAAGCCCTGCAGATGGACCGACACATTAATGGATTTGAAGGAATAATCTTTGATTAAACAACTATAAAACAGAGACTGTAAAGTAACTTATATTAAAGAGACCTTTAAATTGTTTTCAAAATCTGAATGACTAAAAGTACAAAAAGACAGCAAAATCCAGGAAGTCTTTCTTAATGTAAAGTTATGCACATGGAAGAAAACTAAGGCACTCCATCTTCTGGTGAAATAATACTACAAATTTATACTTTGAGCACAGGCAAACAAACAGACCACACATATTGACTCTAGGTCTTCATTTGGGTCTCAGTCGATATGCGTTGGTCTGTTTGTTTTCCTGTGCTCAAAGAATAAATATATATTATTATTTCCCTGGAAGTTGGAGTGCCTTATTTTTCATCCATGGTTGTGTGCATAGGTTTATATTAAAGTGATATTCCACTTTGTGAGAATAAGCCACTCAGTATGTACTCACCACTATGCCGATGTGATGATAAGTGAAGGTCTTCAGTTTACAAAACAATCCTGGAGTTTTAGGAGAAACAGGGTTGCAGCCTCATCCAGTACAATGGCAGTGAATGGTGACAACGGATAAAACGTTAAAAATAGGACACAAAACAAACACAAAATGTCGCATGTAGCAGGTAGGATGTAAACATGGCGTCGATCTCGCGAGACTTTGTGTATATCTTAAGTCTCGCGAGATCAACGCCATGTTTACATCCTACCGGCTACATGCTACAGCTGACATTTCTGCTAAAAACATGGCGTAAATGGCGTCTTTTGCGGTTAATTTTTAATGTTACGGCTCGCGGACACTTGGATTACACAACACAAGCAGGATGGAGACATTTTGTGTTTGTTTTGTGTGCTTTTTTTAAACATTTTATCCATGGTCACCATTCACTGCCATTGTACTGGATGAGGCTGCAACCCTGTTTAAAACTCCAGGATTGTTTTGTGAACTGAAGACCTTCAGCCATCATCACATCGGCATAGTGGTGAGTACATACTGAATGGCTTATTCTCACAAAGTGGAATATCACTTTAAGCAAAACTTCCTGGAATCTATTGTCTTTTTGTACTTCACCCTGCATCACTAAAGAACACTTGTCAGATCAGCCATCAGAGCCATGCAGCATTTCCTCTTTCCATTATGATTGAAAGTTCTGTTTGTTTCTCTAATGATAACTGTTGGAGTGAAATTGTACTGTACTTTTTATCAAAACTAAACGGAAAAACCTTTGCTGTGTTATCCCTCTCCTACAGAGAGTCCGACTTGTTTTTCAAGAGCAGTCGTGCTTCTTCACTAATTACCTTCAGCAGTAGTTAACTAATGTCTGCTACAATCTGTCAAATAACCCTTGACTTGTGGGTCATAGCAGTTCCCTGAGGGTCTCAAATCATAGTGCAGGACACAATGAAAACAGCTTGTTTTTAAAACTCATATTTAGTATACACTGCTGTACATTTTATACAATTGCTGTGATTTTAAAGTATGTGCTTTGTTCTTGTTTGTGTGAGATGTACTGTGGGGCAGCTGCATATGAACTAGGGTGAAAATGGTCTCTCTTTTTTTTTAGCTTTGTCAATGCACTCTGCATCTAACCTTTTAAACTGTCATGTTATGATACTTGTTAAATAACCACTAAAATATGCACCATGTGCATTACAACAGAATGGAGGCATGCATGTGTGTGTGATCACTTGCTCACAGATAGGACACAAATTTTCTCATGAACCTTGACTCTTGCTGTGTTTAGTGCTGAGGACTCGTGGCCTTGGGTTGATTCACAGTATTGTGGCTGAGTCAGGCTCTGTCTGCTCGGACACACCGACAGGAAAAAACACTCTGATAAAAGCCGCAGGGGTTTAGCCAACAAGAAGCCTTACACGTCAAACCTGCACTTGCTTAACGTGTTTACCCCTAATTGTGTGAGTTTGTGTCACTGTTATATAAAACTTGGTCCAGACTTTATTTTATAGAACACTAATAAAAAATAGCAAGCTGTGCTTTGCATTAAATTAGATAAAAACTTGAAATAATGTGTTCTTCATTAGTCACTAAACAAACACAGATATACGCTAATTAGACTAATTGATTATTGTGTATCATTAAGATTGTATCGATACTACTACTCTTACTGATACCACTTATCAATCCGGTACTTTAACAGTACTCCTATCGGTACTTTTTCATTACTAAATAATTACTTTTTAAAAAATATGATATATTCAGAAAAAAATCTGAACAGCCTTAACTAGACGAGGTTACAAGAGAAAAGTCACTATATAAAATCATTAATATCTCACTAGGAATACAAAATATCAAGTAAATCATATTCCTGACATCAAAATACTGAGTGGCTTTTAGAAACAATGAAGAACACAGACATCAGTCAGTTTCACTCATCCTGTCCTCTGTCCTCTTCCCTCTGCTGATGAGATTCACTGCCTGCAGAGAGAGGAAGGGCTGTTTGTCTCATCCAGCAGTGAGTTTACAACAGTTTGACAAAATTGAACATACATGGAAAAGTAAGTTAAACAGTTAGACAACAGACAACTCTGAATTTAGCTTGTTTCAATTTGCTGTTAGCCAAGCTAATGTGCTGTGCTTGTGTAGAACAGTAGATTAAAATATTGCTGGCTTCAGTTTATATGTTTGTGCTGGTTGATCAGGTGGATGGTAATGCTTATTGCACTTACTTACAGTTATGAGCATAGTTGTTGTCAATTTGAGTTATCTTCGAGTTTCTTCACCTGTTTCATTTCACTGTTTCTACTGGCAGCCTCTCTGCTCTGCTGTGCGCTGACTTCACTCCGTGTGTGTGTGTGTGTGTGTGTGCATATTTTCATGTGTGTGTATGGAGGAGCTGCATCGACAAGGGGAGATACTAATGTGCAGCCGTGTGATAATAAATTACACCAAACCTTAAAAATTACCCATAAAAGGACAGATAATGCTGGAGCTTATCAATACTATATGTGATATCACATGTTTGCTACTTGAGACACATCGCCTTTAGTCTGACTCACTGGATGCACACTGCAGACACAAGTCCTACCATTGGCTGCTTGCTTCAAGTGGCTTCGCAGTCCCGCAATTGGAAACAAGAACAACCTCTTAGTTGCAACCTACGCACTGAAAATGGCAAATTAGCACCCAGGATGCTAATAACACAAACAAAAACAAGGTAACACATGTTACCTTTTCTTTTGCAGTGATGTAGTCATTTTAATGCTGGTGCTTGCCTCTTGACGTGGAAATGTCCTATCAAAACAAGTCCCCCTCGACACGTTTTGCAGCAGTATTGTTACTGCATCCTGGGCTTAGTGTCACCCAAGACATTCGTGATTGGTTTAAAGGAATGCAAACAAGGCAGGGCATTTTTTCCTTTGTAGCAGAATGTGTATGTGTGGAGTCAGACCTTTCTCCAGTGCTGAGCACTGTGGAGAGGAGACGTCACCTTCTTTGGCTGGTCTCATGCAATTAGCAGAGTAGCCAAGACCGATGCCTACTTCTTAAATGTTAAATGGACCTGCATTTGTATAGTGCCTTTCTAGTCTTCTGAACATGACATGTCACATTCATCCATATTCATACACTAATTGCCTTGCATGGCAGCCTCTGCTCTGAACTCTGTCCCACACATTCACACTAAAGCACAGCCGCCACATTAAATCACATGATATATGATATGTGATATGTTATTGTTATTATGTGATATGTGATTTTACAGTTTTGTTGTAATATACCCCTAATTACTGCCTAGAATGTCTAATAAAGGGCTAATAGTGGGAAATAATACACTTTACTTTAACGAACAGTTCTGTTGTCATGTATCCCCCTCTCATAAAGTCCAATAAGGGTCTAATACAAGGTCCAACACTGTCTAATAAAGAATATATTATTTCTAGTTTTTGTCTAATTTGATAAACAGTACAACTAGTTAGGTGTTATTAGTGAACAGTAAAATAAAGTGTTAACAAAACTTGTTGTAAGCTCAGCTATCTCGAACCTGTAAAAAACAAACAAACAAACAAAAAAAAAATCCAAACATTTTAGATCACTGCCACTAGAGGACTTAGTACTCAGGACTGTCTTTCCCATAATGTCCCCTGCTTATGTCCTCAGATGGTTTTCTCAGCATCTCTCTCTCCTGTGTTAGTAGCACGGGTGGCCGGGCCATGTGAGAAATGAAAAGAGGACTTTGTTTCCCAGCGGAGAGAAAGAGTTGGATCTGGATCAGCCTCGGGTCAGGAGAACTTCTCTTCTGTGCACCCCTAATCATCTTTCCTTTAAGGGCATGTTTATGTTTGCACATTTTTCCCCTTCGATTGTGCCGAAGGAGACTGAACTCATGAGAATACTGTTGGTTAAGTTCGTACCCTGCAGTGCCTCTCTTCCTCACGCAGCGTTGGTCCCAGCATCCTTACCTTTCTCATGCCCATTTTTAGGCTATAATCTGGTACAAATTGCACAACACAGACATCGTCAAGTGGTAAGTCATTGATCCAGAAAAGATTGTTTGTGGGAAAACACTATTTGCGACTGCATCTCCCATAATGATGCTGCAATGAGCAACAGTGACGGGATTCATGGCAACATCCCAACACACTGGGGGTGGGAGGGAAAAAAGTTAAAGAAAAGTAAACACTGGGAACATTCATAATAAAATTACAATCATCAACTCGTCATTTAAAAGGAGACGGTTTGAATACCGTGAAAACCCTACTGATGAGGTGTATTTTTATCTGGGACAGATCTCTACATCCTGTCCTGCACCAACTTCTCCATCCGTGCTTCTCATTCTCACTTTGTCTCCTTTCTCTTTCACTTCCGTCCTGTTGCCTCTCTTTACTCGTGCTTTCCAATCCTCTTTCACACATTCAGACTGAAAATCTCTGTCTCTTATTATTCTCCTCACCCTCATCCAGCTCTCTGTCTTCCAGGAGTGCTTGGAGGCGTTTCCGCTCCCAAACTCCCCATGAGCTCTGGTCTCCCTAGTGGGATATTAATAGGAGAGAGGAGGGGGGGTGCATCAAGACACACTCCCAGGGGAGACGAGGGTGGGAAGTAAGAAGTGGGGAAAGGGCCGGGGCTCCACAGTTGCCGGGAGCGGCAGCCATATATCTGTCATGCATGAATTGCACACACACTCACGGACATACGCACACACATCAGAGTCTGTTATTGTATTGAAAATAAGAAATAAAACAAGAGAAAGATTAACTGAGAGGAGAAAGAAACCTACTCTATATTCCATCTGAATACTATTTACGCTCACTTTGATTCTCCCACAGAAAGTCCATAAAAGTTCTGCAATCATCTCTTGTTAGTGCAGAAAATCTGAGGAGTCTCCTTCTTGGCTGAGAGAGGTGACAAAACCAAGAATATTATAATATTCTGGCATTCATTTGCTTCACAGATAAAGTGAACTCACGAAAACCCTATTATCTTATGGTGATTTCATGAATATATTGAGGGATTTTGTTGGATTTAAGGCTGTATTTATACTTGATCTATACTTTCACAGCTAAATGGGAGTCCTGCCTGGGATAGGTTAAAGGTAGAATATGCAGGATTTGTCAGTTGCTGTTTGTAAATACACCAAAAAGATATCTGATTGTTGACTCTCATTCCCAGGAGGACAAATACCAACATTTTGGGTTGGTAAAGCATCCTGAGCACAGCAACATGATGAAAAATAAGAAGGTACAGGCAATACTTATAGTGGGTCATCGGTGATTATTGATCGATGATTAAGGAAATATTACGAGTCTAAATCCTGCACAGTTTGCCTTTAAGTTTTGAGTCATAGTTTAACATTAGATGTCGCTCACCACCAGAACACTAGACAGATATGCTGAATGTGATTAAACCATATCAAGCTTTTAATTACATTTCCCACTTTGTCCATTCATATTGTGTTAGAAGTGGCGGTGGGAACGTTTGTCTTCTATCTGTCTGATTATTCTGAGCAGTGATTCTGAACATGAGAAAATGTCTGACTCTTCTTCAACTTGTTTCATGTTATGACACTACTCATACTACATGATCTACTGGCATTACAAACTTGTAGGCTGACCAGTTACAGTTCTTGTTGTCTCCATGCAGTATCTATGTGGCCGAAAAGTATATAGTTACATTTTGGAGGAGATGTACATCGACTATGATGCAGAACAGCTTTCATCTGTTCTTTCCAAAACATGTTACAATTTACATTTGAAAAATAAATCAGTTAAAGGGGCCAACACTATGTTTGAGGTTTAGTTAAAGGGACAATTCACCACAAAATCCAAAATATACATTTTTCCTCTGGCTTGTAGGGCTGTTTATCCATATAGATAACTTGAGTGTGAGCTGTTGAGTTGTTGAGATATCAGCCTTCCCCTAAATATAATAGAAGCACCACTAGCCAAGTGCCAGGTAGTTGCTACAAGAAACTGCTCAAAACAAGGTTGGTGGATTATCTTGAGTAACCAGGTCACAATTTCTGGAAAGAGATGTTAATTTTTTCAAATGTGTTGCTTTTTTCTTCTTCTTTTTTGTGTTTTGAGCTCCACAAACTGAGGGCAATCTGCTTCCATTATATTCAAGAGAAGACAGACATCTAAACTTGGCAACTCACATCAAAACAATCTAGATGAATAAATACACTATGGGACAGAGGAAAAATATGTACTTTTGATTTTGGAGTGAACTGTCCCTCCAGGCAAAAATCAAATTATCTTTAGAGAAAGATTATGGTTTGAGTTAAAATTACTTTGTTAAGGTTAGGGGAGCTTTATTGTCATGGTTACAATAATAAACACATGGTTATGTTGGGAATGATCATGGTCATGCTTTACACGCATGAACTGATGAAGCTTCTTGGATGAGAGGCGAAATGACTTCAAAGACATATAAATAAGTCCAGTTGCCTTCGATTTAATCCTTTCTTGAGATCATGCTTTAGAAACAGGAAATTAACAAGGGTATCTTATGTTAAAGCCTGATGTTTTGTTGTCCCAGCCATGCGCCCTGACCTCCTGCCCATGTGAACTTTGTTGCTCTATTATATCATGACCTGACTTCCTCCTTTACTCCCATTATAATTACCACAAGCACTAGAGGGCTTTGTCACTTTAACATTTAAAAAAAAAAAAAATGGTGCACTAAACCTACACTGTAACGCCTTCACACTAAACTATAAATACAACGTAAGATGGCTGAAGTATGAGTTGTTCAGAAAGGCCTCAGATCAATATCACAAGACTGCAGTTTTTAGTATAGTAATATTTAGCCCACTTTAACCTGTCAGTGGTGGTCTTGGTGCCCTTTTTATCTTATCTAACTGATAGGGTTGATGAGGCAAAAAACAATCTGTCATCGGAGGAGAGCAGAGAGCAGGAAACCTCTCAAACCAAAATATTTATTCAACAATGTGACTAAAAGGTTCTCGTCATGTTGAGTAAATAAATAAATTTAAATTTCACACCGGGAGCTGACTTGCACCTCATAATGACTTTGTAGTGGTGGAAAAGAGATACAGACACCTGAAGAATGAAACCACTTTTCCTCTCTTCAGGCTTTGTTGAAGTCATGTTGTTAAAGCTAAGTGGTCAACAAATACACTTTGAATGTACTTTAGGGGGAGTAATGCAGCATTAGAGGCAAATATATTGACAGAAGCATCTTCAAGACTGCTGTTGTCCCACAGCTCCTCCAGCAGATGGTTTGTGTCTGTCCAGGCAAACACGTTTCAGAGGTCGAGGTCATCTCATGGACCAACAAGTTGTTTGAAAGCTCAGCATGTTTGTGCCAGAGGTAACAGTGGTGTCAGCAATATTGCTAATCAATGCTTTCGCTCATCCGCCAGCAGTGATGGATCACTTCAGAAAACCTCATAGTGACAAAGAATGAAGCTATGATGTATGTATTGTATTAGTATACGGATCACTATTGGCTTTTTTACATTTCATGGAAAAAAAAACCACAAGATCAGTCTCTCTGTGCTTCAGTTTCTCAAGAAATTGCAGCAGTGACCAACTACACACCCCCTTTACAATGTCTAAAAATGACACAGACTCTGATCTCTGTCGTCTCACTTCTCCTTTTCTGTTTGCTTCTGTTTTTTATCAGACATCAGCAAAAGTCGCCCAGTCACATATTTGTCAGTGGCTGGGCACTTTGGCTTTGAGCCAGACCAGTTATTCTGCTCTCAATGCCATTTTTTAAGCCTTTATCTCTACAGCAGATTGACAACAGCTCCAATTTTAACCCAAACAGGAAATCAAAGTAAACAGGACCCCTCTTGCAAGGTATCAGCAAGCAACTAGTAAATCTTACAGTCCCTGCTGTAGTACAGGCACAGTGGCATTTATTTTCATGACATTCAAAACACCATAGAAAAAAAAAACTTGATATGACAAGTTGTTTTATGACTTCACTAAACTGCTTTCTACCACATCTTCTTTTTGATTTCAAACAAGTAAACAAGGTACGCTCAAAAACAAACAAGATTCAGCTCTTTAGGGCTGGGTTTCACCAACAGGTCTTAATTTTTAAACCCCATTAAATCCTGGCTCAAAGGAGCGATATGTAGCAATTGCACATGCAAAAATGAGTACAACAGTCCAAATATAGAGTTAGCGCCATTGACTCTATGTTATAAATAGATTGAAATCCTATTTAATTGTACGATAAATGAGTTGTTTACCCCCAACCCCTCATCCCCAGACATGTGGAAAGCACTTGCAGACTGCAGATGCACCACAGGAGCACAGGACTTGCCTGTCAAATGACAAGAACAAGAGACAAGTCCTACACGGTAAATTGATTTATAACTGTCAGTTTTCTGCCTGTTATCCTGAAAACAAAAGTCCACTGCCTCGAAAACAGTCACTCTGGATTCCATCAACGTATTGCTCAATTTAGCCATTATAAACAACTACACCTTCTACAAGATTAATAATGATTTATTATGCCTCGTAAACAGACACTCATTTGGTGAACATTTGGCTCATAATTTGAAACTCTAACATGAAACGGTCACATAATATATTACAACAGATATTTCACAGGTTACTGTGGCTGCAGTGTGGATGTCTGGAAGCGAGTATTTCAACCTGTTTGTCATTTTATGATTTATTACAGTAAATAAGACACTTAAGATTTAATACAAAATTTCCTTTAATGTTAAATTATGTTGCACCAAACTTTGGATGTATTGTTCTCAAAATGTTAAACTCCAATTTAAAATGTGATCAGTATTAAAGTGATATTCCACCCCAGAATAATAGTCCACTCAATATGTACTCACCGCTATGTCGATGAAGATGGGTGAAGATCTTCAGTTCACAAAACAATCCTGGAGTTTCAGCAGAAAACAGGGTTGCAGCCAATGGTGTCCGTGTCTGTGAGCCGCGACATTAAAATTTAACCACAAAAGACGCCATTCACACCATGTTTTTAGCCGAAATGTCAACTGTAGCATGTAGCAGGTAGGATATAAACACGGTGTCGATCTTGCGAGACTTCGTATATCTCTTAATGGATGCACGTGTCAAAATATCGCGAGATTGACGCCATGTTTACACGCCATGTTTGTGCACAGCCTCAGGAATCAACGCTGAATTATCTCCTGTATTACACCAGAGGAGATTTAACTCTCAAAATTGTTGCTTTTTTTTAGTTGGACAGACCAAAATAATCAAGCAATAATTATCGAGTTTCTCTAAGAAATTTAAGGGACAAACTCAACCCACATGAGTTTTATGATGGTCTCTTCTTCTTCGCTCCAGTTGATCTGTTTAGCCTATTTTGCTATATTGCTCTGTTAATTCAGCAAACAAGTTTTTGTCAAAGGAGGAGAAATCAGAGCTTCTCTGCTGAGCGTTCATGATTAGGGTAACCTTTTTGCTAGCTAATGTTTTGGTATCTTTTTGGCTCAGTCAGTTAGCAAACAATACAATGTTTTAACTTTTTAGCTCACTAATAAACAACATAATGTTTTGTTAACTTTCTAGCTTTCAAACAATGTTATGTCTGTTAAAGAATACAGAGCAGTTTAAACTTTCACCCACTTTTTTGTATGGACATCAATCTTTTTTTTAAATTTTAATTTCTCTAAGCAAGCATTATTTAATTTCAGTTTACATCAGTAATTTTGGATTTACTAAAGTTTTTAATTTTGCAACAGAGCTCTGCTTAATTTTAAATATGGATTAACTCATTTTGAACCTACTTTGCTAAAATCTGATTAATTTTAGTTTTACTTAATCTTTATTGGCACAGCCCAGTCTATAAATGATTTTCTCTCACCGCATTCACATACTTTCATTATGTTTGTTGATAGTCACAATCTGTGAACGGACTTGCAGCTAAGAGAACAGATGAAACACAGGCCATCATCGTGGGAGGACAGTGATCTATGGAGCGTTATAGCAGCTCAATGGTGGCTGACAGTGTTGACTAGTGGAGGTGGGGACCGGCCCGTCAGAGGTGAGCGGAGGGCAGATAATGGCTGGCAAAGACAAAATGTTTTTCTCAGACTGCTGTCCTCATATACACAAACCGACTCCTTCTCTCCATTAGTAATGGTCGTATAGCAATGACCTTTGAACATACACGCATGTCTGTACATACATTTACACACGGACACACACAGACGATAACTGGAAGTCTTAATGGTGAATTTGACCTTACCTGACTTTTAAAAAGCGATGCCAAATATGAATTCAAACTGAACACAAATAAATGATAGAAATAAATAGCACTACACTGACCGTCACTATCAAGGTGTGGGTTTGTGAGAGTATAATAACACTGAGGGTGGAGAAAAAAAACTGATACAGAACAGTATTGTGACATTTTGTGTGGCAATATTGTAATGATACACTACATACGCTACACTACATAATTGCTTTTTCATTCCACTAGGTGGTGCAGAGTTTTTTTCTGGTGAGGTCAGCAGGGATCACAATCAGTGGGATTAACTGGTCAGTCTGTCTGCTTGAAAGTTTAATTTTGCTGCAATAAAAATGATTTTAGTGAGATGAACAGACTGAAAACTTGATCTTATTCAAACTTGAATACTCATTCGCAAAATGTTTGAAATCGCAATAATGTTGTATCGTGACTTAAGTATAGTGATAATGTATCATGGGGCCTCTCGTGATTCCCTCAAGACAGAAATTAAAGTTTACAGGACAACTGAGGCGCAAGCTGCACCCATCCACAGACTGATATATGATTCAAATTGTTCCATTAGAAAGAAACTGAATGGTGAGTTTTTATTCTTCCAAATTCTACCGCCTTTTGGTTGTATGCCTTCACCACCCAATTATGTTGCAGTCATGTGGACTTACACAGAGGTAATGTAAAGGTATTTTTGGTGAAATGGAAGTTATGACCATATTGACATGTATGATTCCAGTGAAGTATTTCAAATGACGAGGCTGTCTTCTCATAGAGACTATTTTACAGAGGAGTACATAAGACTGACGGAGAGCTTTGTCACATGGTGCAGCAACAGACACCTGAAGTTCAATATCAGCAAATCCAATGTGCTCATAGTGGACTAGTGTAATGTTAGTCTATTCTGTACATGCAACATCTATTGCACATCTGGCGGTCCTGGGAGAGGGACCCCTCCTCTGATGCTCTTTCTGAGGATTCTTCCATTTTGCCCATTAATGGGAATTGTGCATCATCTGAATCGAGGGTCTAAGAACAGTGGATGTTCTTTACTGTACAGATTGCGAAGCCCCCTGAGGCACATTTTTGATTTGTGATATAGGGATATATAAATAAAACTGATTTGACCTTTGTTGTTCTTGTTCTGCTGTATGTCTATTAGTGAGTAAGTTCATTGGCCTATGAAGCTCATTCTGAGCATATTGTAGCCATGACAGTAGTCAGTGCTTCAAATGTGGATGTTGCTGCAAAGAAGCTACAAATTCTAAAACGTGGATGCTTCACACGCATCAACCACAGCAGCACAGAAGATCTATACAGTCAGCACAGTTTGAAGGTGGAAACTAAAGATTAGTGTCACCAATTCAGTATCCAACCAAATGTGAAATATGGTCACAATTTGCCCCTCTGTTCCTGAGTCATGGTGCTGAATAATAACCAGAAAAAAGTTTTTTTAATGTTGATATTTTCCAACTAATTTTTAATGAAATTTAATGAAAATACATCTGATACAGGATATAAATCCTCTACATCAGATTCAAAATAATAACAACCATACAAAAAACAAAAAACAAAACAAAATACAATATACAGTTAAAAAACCTCAATAATACATACATGTCACTTAAATACATATACATAACAACATATCCAAGATAATCTCCCACATTATCTCAAAAATAATCCAAATCCACAAAAATCATATGCTTGCTTCATAATTATATTAAAAAATCCTTATTTGACCAGAATTTATCTAGTCTACTTTTGGCAGATTGCTACTGATATATGCACATATTTTTTCCAGCTAATTGCAGAGAACATCAGATCTCTCCGGTAATGTAATTCACATATTATTGAGCCACTCTGGCAGCTTTTTTTTCAGTGGTGCCTCTTTCACTGGTGTTTCTCTGTTCTTCACAAATATGTTGTGATTTCTGGAATGATGGCTCTTAAGATGAGCAGTTAAATTTTTACTGTTGAGAGAATGTGATTTGGCTCCTCACATGACCAGTGCTGAGCAACCATTGCAAATAGCAACTTTGTTATTTGCAATGGCTGCTATTTGGCAATGGCTATTTGCTGCTTTGTACATTTAAAAAAACATCACACCACAGACATATTTGCATCACATATGCATAATTTAAGAGTCAGCCTGTCATATTCACAGAAATGTTCATTTTGGTCCAATATGATAATTCCTTTTAAAGCCTTTATTGGCCGATGCCTATGATAAGCTGATATTATTGGGTATCCCTCTTAAAATGTCATCACCTCATTGTTTTATACTAGTCAACAATTGTGTGAAATTTTGTCAACATTGAGAGATAATCCTGTGGCCTTGGTGGAGGTGTGTGCTCTCTGAGTGCCCTTCAAGTTACCGTATTCATTCTTGAGTTATGGCCGAAAATGGGTCATGTGAAGTCAAAGTGACCTTGAGATTTGACCACCGAATTCTAATCAGTTCATCCATGAGTCCAAGTGCACATTTGTGTCAAACTTGAATAAATTCTCTCATGGTGTTACTGAAACTGTTTTCACATATGAACTCTGAATAATCAGATTGCAACAATCCTAATTTGTCCTTTCATACATGTAACGTCTGGTCACAAATACTCCTGATAGTTTTGATGTTTTTTGTTTTTGTTTTTTTGCATTGATATTAATGCAACTAGAGTCTGAATACTGTATACACCAGTTAAGTGTCAGGAAGGTGTGAAGGTATAAAATACTGCCCAAGCCTTGATACAGGGAGGTGCATGTACCTGCCACAACTGTTGCTGCCATGGAGACATAGTTTAGAGACAAGTTTATTAGTCGCTTTTAGGAGTCTTTTAAACCTAACAGGGTTTGGCAAAGGGTCTTGTTTTAACTTGTAAAGGATTTTAAATGGGAAGAGAAAGTTATTGTAAACAATGGATTTAAAAAAAAAGGAAAATCTGGATAGTGGAACATGTGGTTGAAAGTGAGATCGTAAGATAAGGTTAAGCCATTTTGTCATGGAAACTAGGGAAAACTCTAGTAACCAGAAAGCTGTTGATATAACCGCTGCACTGAGTAACTGTAATAAAGGGTGAGGCTGAGGACTTTTTGTCTCCTTTAGAGCCAGCAGAAAGAAAACAACTCATCACTTTAATGATCCCTGTGGAAAATTCGGGACTTTAATCCAAAAGTGTCCTGTGAGCAGTGCAGAAGAATTCAAAACCCTTAAGTGACATAGTTGATTTGTTTGTTTTAAGAGACCACGCAGTTTATAAGCAGACAAGAAAAGTAGGCTTCTGAAATCTGCTTGTGTCAGTATATGACACTTAGTCACTCACGATGTTTCCTGTAAGTAAAAATAGTGTGTCATCCTAATCTGACTTCTTTTAAACATCCCGAACTGAATAAATGTGGGATTGCGTGTTGCATTTATATTCACTTATTCTGTTACAGGTGACAGCTAATGTTTATGGACAATTGTAAACTCAGATGTGTTTTATAATTGAAGATAAGACGGATCCTTTTCCCGGTGAGCTCATTGTGTGTCATAAGAATTCGAGTTGAAATGTCGACAGGACTAGTATTGATTTCCTTCCTGATTTTCAAAATAGGGAAGTTAAGCCTTCGATGTGTGATACCATCCGTCCCTGAGTGTGTGTGGGGGAAGAAATTCATCTTATCCTCACTTCAGGACATTGTTATACAAGAGCCTACACACATGCGTGGTCTTTGTTATTTTTTCCTCTCCATCCTGACCCAAGGTAAGTCGATATTCTGTGTTTTTTTGTTTTCTTGTATTTGTAAAGTGTGTGTGGGTGTAAAAGTGGTGGTGTGTGTGCAGAGGGTGGTTGCATCTGTTGGCTTCACATCTCAGAATTACAACTGCAAATCTGTATCATCCAGTTTGATCAAAGTCATTGATGTCCTCCACAGTGTCTTCCAGCACCTCCAAAGTCATTGGCCTCTTTGGGGAAAATGTGACTTTGCCCTGTAAGTATGACACCAAAGCTTACGGTGTCCTGAGTTTCTGTTGGGGACAAGGGAAGGTGCCCAGGTCCAAATGCTCCAACACCATCCTCTCCTCTGAGGATGGGGCTGTGGTTTTCAGGCAGTCCCCCAGGTACCAACTGCTGGGCAACGTGGCAGACGGAGATGTGTCCCTCACCATCCTGAACGCTCAGTGGACGGATGCTGGGGAGTACGGCTGTAGGGTCGAGATCCCAGGGTGGTTCAATGACTATAAGGTCAACAAACACCTAATCGTGGAGGAAGGTATGGCTCATGAAAATCATCCAGGGTGATTACAAATTCTGTTATCCAGCTTAAAAGTGGTTTGATTTCAGCTGGATAGGAGTCTTGATAAGTTAATACTGATGAAAACTCAAAAATTCTTGATTTTGCTGCTTTTTATAAAACGTAAAAGCTTTTAGATAACACAATAATGAGGCACTATTATTGTGAAGAATTTATAGGAATAAAATGTTAATCCACAGTTCAAAGACTTGATGAAAGACGAGCAGTCATCAGTAAATACACATTTTCAAGCAGGTGCAAACCTGCAGCCTAAAACCAAATCAAGTCAAGCAGCAAATTTATGAAAAAGGAGCAAAAGAGCTGCAGAAGTTACCAAAGGAGGCAACAAGCCTTCATTGCCTCCACCGAAAAGGGGTGAAAGAAGCGTGCCCACCCCGGTGTCATGTTTACATCACTGTCGATCAGAGCTGGACGTGATAAATACCCATGACCACTAGAGAGTCATTTAATCTAGGAATGAATGCCGATTATACCCTTTTTCATTTATTTTCAAAGTAATGTTGATCATTTCTCCACAGAGCAGTGCTCTGAGGAAACAGAAAACAATCTGCTGTTGTGTGCAGGTGCTTTCTTTGCAACAGTGGCACAACCAATAACAGCACATGGAAGCACTTGTGGAGAGTTGAAAGTTGTCTGTTTCCATTTTAAAGTATTTCTTTTATTTCAGCTCCTGTGGAACAACCCGTTACCGAGGAATGGACACTTAATTCTAATGAGATGCAAGGTAAGCAATCATCTCTGAATAAAGGATGTTAAAATGTGCTGCTGAACTAAATTTCCGCTCGCTTTTTTGCGAATCGAAACGTCTATAAGGATTAGTTTAATCGCAATGTTTTACTATCCCAGATAAAACATAGTCTTGTTTATTGCATTTAATTTTAAGCATAAACTTAATTTTATATGTGGTCATAGGCACCGACTTGAAATGAACGTGGGGGTGGGGGGGTAAGTGTGATGTGGTGGGGGATTGGGATTAATATTTTCCCGAAAATTACACATTTTCTATCTTGGGAACAGAAGCACACTAACCTGATGTATTGGGGTTCCAAACCTGACCACTTTAGTGTTTTATCTGCTGGTATTAATAATTATTATTGAGGCAGAAGAACACCCTTTCAACATTAATCAACATTATGATGAATAATATAAACTGTGAAGGCTGCGTGCAGCTTGACCTTTGCTGCAGCTGCATGTGAGGATGAAATACCAAGTTCAGCCTGTGATCTGTCACTGTGTGACTGAACAGCCTCATGGAAGTGATATTTTACAATTCTTTATATATTAAACTAATGAAATTTGTTAAAACAAGTGAAGTTGTGTTTTCAAAGTTATGATATTGAGCTGAAACATATTCCACATTCTGTTCACATTCAGAGGCTGCTGCAGACGGCTCACACTGTGCGCACTTCAATATTCAACATAGTCAGCTTAATAAAGTAAATGATCACGCAAAGTTAAAAAGCAAAACTATGAAAAAGCTCTCAGCCACTTGGTATGAGGCTTTGGATGCATTCCTCAGGAGATTTTGGCGTCTTTCTTCAGTGAATGGAGCTATTTGCCACAGCCAGCTGCTGAAGGTAAATCCATGCTGCAGTATTTCACCAGATGTGTTTTGGATAGAGAATTCAGAGTTTTTGAAGCTTTGGGCTTTCATCTGGAATTTAGTCTGAGATTCCAAATGTAGCAGCAAACCTCAGTCCAGTGGATTTTATCCTTCCAAGTATTTCCACACAAAACTGATGAGAAATATTGTTTTGTGTTACTAATTCAGATGGTACTGTAGAGCCAATAGTTAATGTATTAAGTGCATTAATGATCAGACCTGTTTGAATTCATGACGCTTTGTGATTGTTCACTAATCCATTAAAGTGCATGGTGTGCCTGGCTGGTAACGCATAAGAGCGACAAAACACACACTACCCCGCATAAAAATTAAATCTTCAGAATAATATAGCACATGCTATGACTTTATTTTCCTTTCCTGTCAAATACTAATTAAATTTATTAGTCTGTGGCTATTTTACAACTGTATTTTTTCCTGCTTTCCCTCAAGATTGGGGGGGTTGCTGCACCCCCATCTTCAACTTTGATGCCCCCCCGAAGATGGCACCTATGTGTGTGGTAGTAACTCAGTAACTCAGTTTAATTTCCTTACAGATATATTGACAACATACAACCCAAAATTGGACTTAATTGGACTCACAACAACTGAGGTATGCTACTATTAATTTCTAAAAAAAATGAGGAAATATAATGTTTTAAAAAAATATTCACAGCACACAACGTATACTTAACTTATCCTTTTTTACTGCACAGGAGGACTTGCAGACAACTAAACGGAAAACCTACAGTGTTTTGGTGTCCATGGTAATGTTTTTTTTATGAAATATATGAAAAATGGAGAGAAAATGTGCAACTAGTCCAGGGAAACTGAGCCCATAGCTCTGATGCAGTCTGTTTTATTTATTTATAACCAAGTGTCTCGGAACATCTGGCCTTCTTCAGGAACAATTTGTCTAAAGAATGATGTGACAGAATTTGAATCTTCTTGAGAAGCTTTCCCATCTATTTTTATTTAAAAATGCAAGAATTCAACTCTGTGATTTTGCACATGTGTAGGTTTAAGCCGGAAATGAGAAAAAGAGAATACAATAGAACTGTTTTCAATAAACTGTATAGTTATGGTGCATTTCAAACTATGTGCCCATTATAACTGACCCAGTCCCTCACGATAAGGTTCATTTTCATTGCAGGAAGATTTCAAAGCCTTCCTGGGAGTGGGAAACATTGGCAGGGTGGCAGCTATTTTCTTCTGCACCATAATCATAATCCTCGTCTTTATTTTCCGTAAGTGTGGAATGGATTATCGTTTGTGACTCATGTGCCATTCAGATTAATTTTACACGTTAAAAGTGGGCGTCTTATTAAGCAGTTGAAGTCACTGAGTGTGTCTTCCTCTTATAGACTCAGAATATCATTTGATGTTTGCATTTCTTTGAATCAGGGAGAGGATTTCTGCCGAGGAGGGCACTTGAACATCCCCACACCTCAACTGCTGAGAACATTTATGAAAGTATCCCACCAAAGTGAGTGATGGTCAACATGACAAGAACAAAGGAGTCTGCAGATTTGTATGAGGAACTGCTTGCTGAATGTGTCTGTTTGTCATGTGCTGACTCCACCTTTTGAACTATCCATTAATCAGTAAAAGAGCAGAAATGAGACCTATTTCCCCAGTAAAGAAGCCTACAGTGTCACACTATTCTCAGATTGCGCTGAAAAAGGCCTGGGTGCGAGACATATATGGCTGAGAATTCTGTGGGATTAATTGACTTGCTTTTGCTTTCTGTCTGTTTTTCATGGGAAATTTGATATCACAGCCCTTAAAATCTTGTGGGTGGTTTATACTTGTGGAAACAATGCCACCTACTGGACTTAATACATCATTATCAACTGAGAGAAGATCCCAACCTGATTATACTGTACTAACACAGGTTGGTAGAGAAGATGTCAGGAAGGATGGGGCTGATGGGCAAGACAAAGTGGGAGACATGTTTATCTTTACTCTATATGTTTTGAAGAAAGAAACATTGCACATAATTGAAATTCTGTCAGATAAAAAGTTCAATAAAAAGACATTTTGGAAAGACCTTTGTGTTTTTTTTAATGAAAATGCTAAATGCACACTACACCCTGTGCTCAGTCCTAACTTTACTTACATATAAATCTCTTGCATGCCTCTACAACATGTAACATTAGACAGCCAATCATGCTGCATGCTTACTGGCTCACTGATGCTGATGAGATACTGAAAGACAAGGCATTTTTTGATACTCTATGGTAATGAAGCAATTCAGTTGGTGCCATGAAAGTGTCAAGGCGCAGTACTCAGCCCTCATTCCAACCTCTCTTGTTGTGAGAATTTTGTTATATGAGAAGTCACTCCAACAGATCTTATTCCTGTTTTGGGTGTGCATTTTTTAATGAATTCTTGTAGCAGAGTAAGCAGAATCAAAGGGGAAGACACATTTCATAAATGATGTGAGAAAATAAGCTTAAATGTGTCAGCTTGGTAAGTTCTTTTTTAATTGCGGCTGTATGTAACTCTCTCCAATACAGATGTGTGTGTTTTGTGACACATGTAAGACAAAATGATACTACCCTGACTGAGTAAAATTAAATGACTAAATCTTCTTGGATTTGGTGCATAACCACACAGGTGTAATGTTCTATAACTATTCATAAATCAATTAAATTTTTCTGTTCAGTAAAGTCTATGAAAGTGCTGACTTATTGTATTTTATATATTTGTATTTTTGAAATATTCTAGCAGTTAGTTGTACCAGCTACATGTCTGTGGAAGTGATCAAAGAGGAAGTTCTGTCCAGGGTCACTAAAAATGCAGCAGACCACGTTTGCTCAGCAGTCTAAGAAACATGCAAAAGGTCACTGCC
Organism: Lutjanus campechanus; assembly: GCA_027495735.1. Lineage (NCBI taxonomy): Eukaryota > Metazoa > Chordata > Actinopteri > Lutjaniformes > Lutjanidae > Lutjanus > Lutjanus campechanus. Next base: position 2,556 of record JAJHUR010123727.1, on the reverse strand, counting down.
CTTCAGTAAACCAGGTTTTCTACTTTCATCAGTGTTATATTTCAGTGTTACATCTCAGGGGTATATGTTTTTGGAAATGAGGAGGATTATATTCTGTTAGTGCTGACACACTAACAGTAAAAGCTAGCACTGAAGTCAAAGTGTTAAAGGGATAGTTCACCCAAAAATAAATAATTTAGTCATTATCTACTCACCCTCATGCCGATTGAAGGTCAGGCATAGTTTTCCAGTCCACAGGAAAACAACCCTGCAGAATCTCCCAAACAATGGAAGTGAATAGTGACCAGTTTTCAAACATAAAAAAACAAGAGAATAAAAACATAAAATGCCTCCATACTGCTCGTCTGGTGCAATCCAAGCCCGGCCATGCCAAGCAGACAAAAGAAATCCCCTAAATCTTAGCCCTAAAACTTCACTGTAGATCCTTAGCTTGGCGCCACGTTCATATGCACATGCACACTGTCTTAACAGCATGTCGGGGCTTTTTGGATTATGCCAGACAAACAGTATGGACGCATTTTATGCTTTTTTCCCCAGTTTTTTAATTTTTGAAAACAGGTCACCATTCACTTACATTGTTTGGGAGATTCTGCAACACTGTTTTCCTGTGAAACTCCTTTTCCTCTGTCTTGTAGTGTTGTTTATCCATCTAAACTGTTTTAGTGTACAGTAAGTTCCTGGGTTTTGAAGATATTGGCTATAGAGATGTCTGCCAATGTCTCCTTCCAGAAATCATGACCTGTTTACTCAAGATAATCCACAGACCTTGACCTATTTTCTTGATATGGTAGAATCTATCAGAACTACTTTCTTCCTACTTGAAAGAAATGTTCTTTTTTTCCCGAATGTATTTTTGGCATTTTGAGCACCACAAGCCAAGTGTCATTTAGGCCCAGTATATTGGAGAGGAGGCAAACATCTCTGTGGTTCGTGTATCCAAAACTCAGCAATTTACACCAATACAATCTAGATGGATGAATAGCAGTACAGGTAAAAATGTGTATTTTTGATTTTAGGCTGAACTGTCCCTTTAAGTCACTCAATAAAACAGTTTTAATCTAAAGCAGGCCTTGTAATTGTTTCATCATAAATGCATCACAACTTTTGGCATGCTTGTGTGCACAGATACACACATGCACACACATGCATAACCAAACATATGATCCTTTCCAGGTTCAACAGTTGACAGTGGACATTAAAAACTGTTCACTGAATGTAATCAAAAACAATGTGCAGAATTCTTTAACATTAACTCTCGGCTGGTGATACGATTCTTAAGACTCAGGATGTTACTTAATATTTAAATTTTTTTTAAAACCATGGACACAATTTGTGAACTTCAACAGCATCTAAAACCTGTAAGAATAACAAACATCTGCAGATTTCTCTGAGGGACGCCTGTGTGAAACAGTGTGTGTGTTGTGATGTGTGTTGAATTTATTTATGTTCTCAGCCAGGAAACCTTTTGAACTCACTTATCTGTTAATTGGTATGAAGTAAAATGTACCTAATTCTCTAAAGGAGCAAATTATTGGGTGCCACTATTCTCAGGTTGTAGTGAAAGGGGCAAATGCAAGATGCAAATATATCCCAGAGATTAATTCATTCCCTTTTCTTATTTTTAGTCTTGTTTTTCACTGGCAAATGTAGTCACGGCATGTAAAAGCTTGTGGAGGGTTTATACTTGTGAACATGATGCCACCTTCTGGACTTAACACATTATGATCAGAATTATTGTTATTATTATCATCACCAAAGCTCATTCATGTTTTTTTCTGTAAAACTGATGAATTGCTGTTGTCATACACACAATCTCAAAATTTGAGTCCATGAAAATGATAAGTTTAACACATTTTTCTTTAGTATTAGTATTCATTTATTTGGTATATTTTAGGCCAAATTCAAATATCCCAAACAAACAAACAAACAAACAAACAAACAAACAAACACATTTTCAGGAACTGAAACCTGTTATGCTGAATTTCACTCCGACGTTTGTCTCACATTTCAGTGAAAGACAATTGCTCTTTCTCTTTCTGTTCCAGTTCAGGTTTTCAAGTTTTTCTCATTAAGTACAGATTCACCACAATATTGACTTTGTTGCAGCAGCGTAAGTAAATTCTGAGAAATCAGGGATGAGGCTTCTTTTCTGAATCAGTGAGGAAAATACCCTTCATGTGGCTGTGAGACTGTTCGCAGGAATTTTAAACATCACTTTTTTATATGCCACATGATATTTATATGATTTCTTATAATAGCTGTATTATGTAACTTCCTCTTTTATTGCTCTCTATTTGTGTGTGAGCAGTGCACATGCATCAAAGAGTTGAAGCTCTCATGGTGTACAAGTAAAGTTAAATAAGTAATGCTATCTCAGAAATCCTTTTGGATGTGGATATGATTTGGAGCTAAACGCAACAGGTGTGACTACATAAACAACTAAATCCATCAAGATGATGATTCTATACAGTAGTTACATAAGTTAACTAAAAGAGGTCACTCAATAGAGAAGCACCTCCTGCAATACCAACCACACTGCCAGATGCAACCAGCAGA
>JAJHUR010123726.1:17074-35914 GCA_027495735.1 Lutjanus campechanus | reverse complement strand
AGCTGGCTGTGTTCCAGGGGGCGAAAAGATTAGAAGAAGATAATCAGCCAGGTTAACAGAAAACACCTGTGTGGCTGTACAGAGGCTTTAACCCCGAGCTCCAATAAGGTCAGTGTGAATCATACAGCCCCGGGCTTAGCTTAACTCCGGGTTAACACCAAGTGTCTGAAAAAGAGCTAAGTTGTCCCAGGGTTAACTCTTATGCAATATGCAGTGTGAAAAGCCCTTATGCAGGTTACAGTTTAGGCCTTTGGGCATGTGAAGTACTTAATAAATATATCACTTAAATACAACTTTCCCATCTTCCACACTAAATAAATAAATACAGTCAGCATAAACTTGTATTACAGTGAGTGCTGGTGAATGCTAGTTTGTTCCGTTGCCTTCAGTAACATATCAGTCTGGCAGTTATCTTTGGGTTTCAGTAGAATGCATCCACAGATCTGATCATCTCTGTTTGAGCCCCACGTTTCCTGTGAGATGTGCATGTACTGTGTCACTTCACGCTGTATTCCCCTCTGTGTGAACATTTTGCAGAAAACTTGGGAGAATTGCCTCGCATCATCTTCACCCAGTTCTACTGTAAGTAGCTTCTCAGTCTCCGCTGTGGCTGCATCTTCTTTTCTTTGCGGTAGTTTCAATCATATTCCACCTAAATCTTCATGGCTTGTGACTTTGTAGTGACTCGCAATTTTCCCTATCGAGCGCAGCATAGCAAAGACGGTGACAAGTTAACCTGCTCTTGACCCACATTCGGCGGCTTGATTGACATCAAACGCAGCCCCGTGATGACAGCTTCCTCTGCTTTCTTCACAGCCATTGGATGAAAGCCAGATTCAAGGAAAATGGTTTGACTTTTGAAAACTAGAGCCTATCAGGGACAAGGAATAAAAATGCTACAGTGTGCAGTCCTGCATAAAGTGGTCACCTTATTAGATAGTGTCATTTATAAATGATCAAAATCATATAAAGTAGAATTATTAATCTGCAAATTAACTTGTAACTATAAAGTGATGAATGTAGTGTAGTAAAAAGTACAGTATTTCCCTCTAAAATGAAATACGTTTTAAGTGAAAGTATCTCAAAATTGTACGCAGGCCTACCAGTTAAGTAAATGTAGTTACTTTCCACTTCTGAACGCAGCTGCACACGCTCCCTCTGCACTATTTTCATTCCACAGCCATGCTTTGTAATTTAAGCAGAGCTTTAAAGATTCATGCTGTGATTGATGAATGTAGATACAGAAGTAATAAGCCTAAAGTCTCATTTTATTTTTTTCCACGATTCCTCCCCCTCACACAATCCCTGTCTATTTAAACATTTAGAGCATCCGTTCCTTTCACTCACGTCCTCAATTAAAGATCAAAATCTTTGCATTTTAATTGGAATTATATTAGCCCATTTAATGCTTCATGTCATTAAAGTTTTATCCATCATTTTCAACACAGGATTCATCTCGGTGAAAATGTCTCGGGATGACACTCTGGTTAAATGGGGCTGATGACATTGGGGTCGAGCAGAGAAATGTCATTTGTCCGGACCCGGTGACACTCTGTCCTGACAGTGGAGACAAGCTGTTACCTCAGTGTGTGACAGTGGCCACCTGCTCCATCCACGGGCCACTGAGCCTCAACAGGACAGTATTTAGAGAATCACTGTCACCTGAGGGGTAATAATCTTGTCTTTGTGTAGTGTTTTTGTTGTTATCACTGTTTGAACACTAATGAAGAGTAACGAGTCTTTATGCTTCCTGACATGGAATACATCTTTGTATTTAAACTACAATTTAAATGTGGGGAAAAATACAATATTTGATTTGTAATTTTGTATTTTGCCTTGTACTCCATTTCAGGAGTCCTAAAATTAGAGATGTTCCGATACCTGATTTGTGTATATTGGGAAAAACAAAAAGAGTTCTGATCAGATACCAGTGCATTAAAGGAAAAAAAAAACATTATACATGTTAGAACAGTCATTCCCAAACACTGGGTCGGGACCCACAGGTGGGTCACAGGAGATGTTATTTGGGTTGCCAAATAAATAAGAGTGTGGAAGAAATTTAGTAATATCTTAATTATACTCTTATAGGTACTTCAGTAGTCTAAAAGATTCTATATTGTTTCCCTGATGAAAGGAAAGCGACGTCCTGTTAACTCAGCTTAAATGCATTTATTTGTCATTTATAGTGGTAAACATGTTTATAGTTGTTAAAAATATCGATCTGGCAATATTTTTTTCCACTAATAAATTAGTTATTTGGTCCATAAAATGTCCGAAAATAATGAAAATTGATTAATTAATCCTGTCACAATAGTTAATTGAAAAATAGGCCCAAATATGTGAAAACAGGTGGAGCGCTCCACCTGTTTTCACGTTTGGACTAGTGATCAATCTGACAATAATATTTGCACTAATCGATTAGTTGTTTGGTCCATAATTGCCTTCTAATTTAATAATAGATTAAGTGTTGCAGCTCTAGTCAAGATAATATAAGGTGATGCGAAAATAGAAGTAAAAATGGTGAGGAACAGTCATTTATGCACAAATTAAGTCTTAAGAACATTTATTAATCAGGTCTCTTGTGGACTGGGTCATGATGGTTTGTCATTCTTAGAAAGTGGGTCCCCAGGAAAAAAGTTTGGGAAAAACTGGGAAACAGTTAAAACATGAAAAGACTGAGAACTATGTAGCACTGAATTGTGGAGTTAGACGGTTAAACTGTGGTTCACGATTTATGCGTTCAGGATTTTTTTAGGTGGACCTGAAACATGGCTCAGTGACGTGTCAGAGTCATGGTCCTCCAACACAATACAAGCCCCACAAACTGATGCACAAACAAGACTGCCTCCCCCTCCCCTCATCCTCCCTAACAGTCAGTTATGAACGTACCTTCAGCGACTCTCTCAGTTCACTTCAGCTCACTTCAGGTCCGACAACCTGAAACAGAAGAAAAAAAGAAAAAACAAACCATCCTGTCACTGTCCTCTGGCTCTGGTGGTTCAAACATGTCTGGACATGTCCAATAAAGCTGCTAGCGAGAGCGTCCATGTTTCAGGTGGTTTTCAGGTCATAGTGGTGTTTGACAGTGAGCGGACACACCCCTGGTGTTTCAGAGCCGAACACATACTGTTGTTTTACACAATCTGTAAGGTAAAAAAAATATTATTATCATTTTTAGACAGCTGACAGACATGATATGATTGCTATCATTGTGGTATGGCCTGGCTCAGGTTAAACCCTTTATACCAAATCGGCATCAGCATTTTAAGCTGTATTAGAGCAGCCCTGCCTAAAATGTATTCTCTGTTTTGGACATATTTTCCAGCACTTTGAAAGTGTAATGTTTTGCCTGCCTAATTTTGGCATTTTGCAGTCAAGAGTCTGCACAGGATGTTTCATTTTGAAAACTGACCAGATTCTCTATGCTGTTCAGACTTCCTGCCTGGCTGGATCTGCTCTGTGCAGCTTGGTGAAGCATCCGTCAAGAATAAACTAAGCACATAGGCACATTTGCCAGCCCTCCCTATTTTCCCAGGAGACTCCTGTCTTTCATTGTCCTCTCCCAGATTCCTCCTGTGGTCACAGTTCTCCCATATTTCTCACATTTTCTTCTTCTATAATAGCACATTTTTATACCCGTGTTATCAGTAGGTATTGTTAGTTTTAGATTTTGAAGGCTTTTAACACATTTTTAAGTTGTTTGAAGTTGTGAATTCTTGTCTGGGACAAGACTGTTTTCTGGCACAGAGCAAATTTAGAAATGAAAAAAATGAAAGTAACTCAAAACATTTCATAAATAGCAGATTTCATATATATAAATCCTTAAAGAATATATTTTTTACCAATTTTTTAAGTTTTATCTCAAGGCTGGGTGAACTACTGATTATATTGTTAGTTACAGTTTATAAACCTTTTTATGAAGGGTGTTTTTTTTGGAAAATGGCACTCATGTGGAAAATATTATATATTTTTAAAATATTGTTGATAGCAGAGGGTAATGAGAGGCTTGCTTGGTGTGTTTGCAGATGTCCACAGTGTTGTAGGACTCAGCTGGCCAGCATTCATCAATGATGACCATGTTCGTAGCGCTAGTCTGAGCTGAGCCCAGTTTCCTCACCTCTTCTGTCAAGGCTTCCCTCTCATGCGGAGCAATCGTTGTGAAGGGGGCTAAATTACCCAGAATCCCACTGTGTTACCATATGCTTCACCCATTTTGTCAGAGGCTCACGTCGAGGAGAAGTCTGCTGCTAACCGTCTGAGATCAAAGGCAAAAGTCCCGCATATAAAAGTCGATTAGTGCAGAGAAAGAGACAGACGATAGCTGAGCTTTGTTTTGTCAGAAGCCCAGATTGTGCATAAAGTGGAGAAAATGGTGGGAAATAATTCTATTTCTTCCCCACCTTCCACTTCAAAGTCAGATTTCTCTCTCTTTTTTCTGATTAGCATCAAAGTAATCATTAACATTACTGTAACAAATCTTGGCCGAAATCTCAAAGCTTGACGGAGCATCCCTGCATCCCCATGGAGCTTTGACTGCTCCGGCTCTCTATAAAGTGCTAATGAGCTTCTACCAATTTGAAAAATGAACTTGACAACAGATGCTTGTGTTTCTCCTAGAAATTAAATGCCTGAACAACAGCCAGAAATGTCCCTTTTCACCTCTGGACAATAAAGTATCTGCTTTGCCAAGTACTCTTTGACATTGGTCCAGATGTCCAAGTCTATCAAATGTGTGTTCGAGGACTGCCATGACCATTGGCGAAGCTGGCCAAGAAAGCACTCGGATTTTCTAATCTGCCTCGGCTCTTTGTGACTTTGCATATAAAGAGCTCGCCCTTCAACTTGTATGTCCTCTTCTTTCATATGCCTCCATGCTGGCGACAGCTGTGGCCAGAGGCAGTATGTTCTTGTACATGCATCCATCCAGCCATTGTGAACACAATATCTCCAGAACACCTTGAGGGAATTTCTTCAATCTTGGCACAAATCCCAACTTTGTCTTAAGGATAAATTGATTAAACATTTGGAATTCAAAGGTCAAGGTCACTGTAAACTGACATAAGCATTATCTCAGGACCGTTTTGAGGGAATTTCATTATGTCCACTGGGTCTCAAGGATGAGCTGATTAGATTTTGGTAGTCAGAGGATATTGTGACCTAATGTCTGTAACACTCTTGTGAACGCAATACCTCAAGAATGGCTTGCAGGAATTTCTCCAAACTTGGCACAAATGTCCACTGGGACTCACAGATGAACTGAATAGATTTTGGTTGTCAAAAGGCAGGGTCACTGTGACATTACGTACGCAATATCTCAGGAATGCCTTGAGGAAGTTACATCTGGCACAAACATCCACTTGGACTCAAGAATAAACTGATTTGATTTTGGTTGTCGAAGGTCAGACTTCATGTCCGTCCTATTCTTGTGAACACAATATCTCAAAACTTGGCACAAACATCCACTTGGACTCAAAGGTGAACTGACACTGCACTCTCATGTCTGTCCCTATTTCGTGAACATGGTTTCTCAGGAATGGGTGGAAGGGATTTCTTCACACAAACATCCACTTGGACTCAAGAACAAACTGGTTGAAATGTGGCAGTAAGGGGTCATCTGGCACAAATGTCTACTTGGACTCAAAGATAAATTGAAGGGTCAAGGTCACTGTCTCCTCATGTACTGTACATGATATCTCAGGAATGCCTCAAGGGAATTTCATAATGTCTGGCACAAACATCCACTTGGACTTAAGGATAAACTGATTAGATTTGGGTAGTAAAAGGTCACTGTGACCTTATGCACATGATATCTCAGGAAAACCTTGGGGGAATTTCATTACATCTGGTACAAATGTCCACTTGGATTTAAGGAAGAACTCACTAGATTTAGTCAAAGGTCACCGTAACTTTATGTCCCATTGAGGGAATTTCATTGCATCTGGCAGAAATGCCCTAATCTGACACACCAGATGGTTTGAAACCATCTGGGAAGATGCCTTGCAAGGTAACAAATGTCCACTTGGACACTTGGACAAGAATGAACTGATTAAGTGTTGGTAGTCAAAGGTCACTATGACCTCAAGTCCGTCCCATTCTTGTGAACGCAATATCTCAAGAACGAGGGAATTTCTCCAGACTTGCCACATAAATCCACTTGGATTCAAAGATAAACTGATAAGAATGTGGTCAAGGGTCAAGGCCACTGTTAATGTATGTTTGTCCCATTCTTGTGAACGCAGTATCTCGCAAACACATGGACGCAGCTTCTTCAAACTTGGCATAAGGATGAACCGATTAGAATTTTGGCAAAGGTCACGTTTTTTTGCAATAACTCAACAATTAATTTGCTACTTCAGCCCTATGTATGCGTCTGTAAAAAATAGTCTTAAAGTGAAGACAGCCAAAAAACTCCATTCAATACCTTTTATGAAATTCGGTCAAAGTCTTCACTCCATAATATGAGTCTGGACAGAGACTGATGTAAACTGCAACTTGACTTGTTGGCAGAGGGATACAACTGTGAGGCGTTCTTGTTTCTTTTGTTTGAATGAGCAGAACATGACATGGTCAGAAGCAGGGCTGGATATCTGCTTTTAACAGACCAGCTGCTGTTTCATCTCATCTGTTTGTGCTTTGATGTAAAATTAATAAAGCAGTGGCAGCCTGTTTGTCATAAACAGTGGAGATTTTTGGATCATGCATACGCTGTAGGGACACAAGCTGACCTGAACAAATATAAAATCAAATCAAATATTGTAGCTTTGCGACTTGTTTGGATTTTGAGTGAGATATAACAGTATTGCCAAGACGAAAGCTTGATTATGACAACATCCCGTCTTATATTTCTCTGCCTGCATATGAAAAGATCAAACAAGTCAGTTCAAGTAATCTTCACCTCGAGTGTCATTAAAAAAAGCATTCACCGATCTGTATTCGTACTTTGTCAGAGCCGTCGCCTCGCCCTGAGAGCAGAGAGAAAAATGATCGATTACGTTATACAGCGGACCTTTTGTCTTTCTAGCTCCTAGAAATGAAGATAGGCAATCGTCCATCAGACCAGCACCAGCGACTGCTTCCCAGGGCCTGAATATATGATTACATTGCTTTGACTCCATTTATCTGCATACCTCCTATTCAGCAGTGTGGACTGGAGTGTGCTGCTCCACCCCAAAAAACTACAGCCCAGACAATTCCTCACAAGCTGTCCCAAATCCTCTTAATGCTATCAATCCTGCTTTTGCTCATTCCACTTCATTGTCTCTTTATTTCGGCACTTTCCTGCATGGGGAAGCTTGATTGATTTGGCTTTCAAGGATGGGAGACAGGAAAGTTGGGGGGCTAGGCAAAGTGTTTGGGAGCATCACATAAACTCTGACACAGACAAATGGCTCGGGCCGGATCGGATGAATTATTTGACTTTCGGAATATTGCGGCGGCTTCCTCTCAGACGAGTGGCCTCTTCATGCCTTTTCTCCTGCTTCATAATATGGTGACAAGCACATCTGTTTCTCTCTGGCCCGTATCACTTAGCTGGAGCAAATGATGAATAAACCAGGCTGGTTTTAAAATGAGTCCTGCTAATGTAAGCTTGAGTACCAGATCCCTGGTTAATAAGTTCTTTTTTTTTCTTTTTTTTTATTAATGGAATAACTGGATTATAAATATATAGTCTAACATTTTGGGAAATTCACATTTCTTACCCAAAATCATATAAGAGTTTTATTCATTGCCGCCTTCAAATGGTGTTTCATTTTAAAATGTATATTTTGTGTCACATAAATGTCTCACTTTTTCACTGTACATTATCCCTCACATGTTCACCTTTAGTTACAAATTCTTGAGTTCAAAATCTTGAATAATCTGAATGCACCTTTAGAGAGCTTGTTCTGGGTCTGGAACCAAAGCTTACTGACAAATTGATGTCAGGTCATATATATACAGTATATATATAAATATATATATATATTTAATATATATATATATATATATATATATATATATGATCACTTCAGATGTAACCAGCAGTTTGTGTCTGTGGACAGGAAATTTGTTGTAGGATGCACAGAGATAAAACTGATATAGATCTTCCCATCTGACTGACATCTGATTAAGACCCAGAAATGAGCACATTTACAAAAATGTGGAACTGCTCCCGTAAAACATGTTATCCAGAAACAAGTGGATTACAGACCTGTTTCTTACTTTGCACGAGTTTATTTTTTCTGACTGTGGTCCCAAAACAACACTAAATTGACTTAATTTCAGTTCCTCGCTGACAAGATTGAACAACTGCTCCTCTAAGGCTGCAGCAAACACGCAGCAGCAGACATTCAGCCAGTGAATGAGGGAACGGGGCAAATGTAAAATCCTCTTTGCAAACATAGTTACAGAGTTTGCCTTGTTATGGAAATCGCAGTGGCATTGATTAACACCATGTGCAGATTAGTCAGACGGAGCTGAGAGGCAGCTGAGAGCCACACTGCGGGACAGGGACTTGGGGGCAATTAACAGCATTGACACCATTTTGTGTGTTGATCCTGAGCAGCAGGGTTTTCATGGAGAAGTCCCACCAGCGCCAAGCAGCTCTCCCTCACTAATCCTCCGCAAGATTTCCATTTTTAATGAACTTCATTTATTTTTTGTTACAACCGTTTAAACATTTCAACAGGGTTTTTTTTGTTGCCTATTGGAAGAGGCTTAACTTGATGTATTTCAAATAATTGATGGAATAGGGGCTTAGCCAAAATAAGCATGAAATCATTTCTGACCCCATCCAGAAATGAGGCACAGAGTGGATTCAGAGGCAGACAACGCCGTAATGAAGACATCGCCCAGCTGCACACAATGTCTGTCTCTGTGGCCATACTTAGTCTTTTCAATGCCATCTGACCCTGCTAACCATAATAGCTGACATGTTCAACTTCTCCCTGATCGGATTGTAATTAAATGACCCAAGCTGCATGAGGACGAGGACAGCAAGTGTGGAATGAGAGATACGACCAGCTGCAAGAACTCTGACTAAACGACGAGTAAAAAAAAAAAAAGATCTTTCCCTCTTCCCCTCTTTGCTCCCAAATCCCCCTGTCTCGTAGCGTATGGGTCAAGTGTTGCAGGTGGTGGGTCTGTAGGTCACTTCATTAATGCTCATTATTAGAAATATGGAACAAGTAGAGTGGGAGGAACACTGATTACCTGAGCTGATGCTAATGGCTTCAGAAGCAACAATTGTCTAACCTCTGCAGCTTGATTAATATGCTCCTCCTGCTCTTTGAGACCTCGCTGACACTCTGAGTGACTAATTGGCTGTAGTTAAATGCACACAAGTTTATTTGAGGGCAAAGTGGTAATTTTAATGTATAATGTAATGTATATTGTAATATACATTATTTCACTAAATGATTATGTGCTATGCTGCAGCTTGTTTTAAACACTATGGGCCTGATTTACTAAGATCCCAAATAAAGAGTGCTAAGTTGCATGTGGATTTTAATATATCGCGTGTCTGGTTGGTGTGCATTTTGCAGGAGATCTACTAAGAATAATTGCGTTAATGACAACAGGTGCAAACACTGTGGAGACGGCAGGATTTAAATGAGGGTTTTGCGTGTGTTACAGGTTACTGCCATGGGGAGTTTGGACAGAAAACACAATGACTGCAAGCGCAAAATGAAATTCCATCCCATGGAGGCATTAGTGGAAGACGCAAATAAACATACTGATGAGCTGCAGCAAAAGAAAAAGAAAAAAGTAAAGAACGACAGACGAAATTAAGAGAGGATAGTAAGATATATAATATATTGGTAATAGATACGAGGCGAATAACACAAGAAAAAATGGCTTATAATCAAAACTTCTTCAACTATCTACAATAAATAATTAAATAATAATAATAATAATAATAAATCCATTGCACGGGAGGTGCGAGCTGTGTCCTCTGTGGCCCGAGCACTCAGATGGGACACTAGAGCCACTGTTGCGCACACAGGCAGCTGGTCAGCCTGTATCTGGTCTGACAGTGGTCATAAATGCCCTGAAGAGAGGGGCTGAAGATGAGGTACAGGCAGTGGTGAGGCGTGCACCACTTGGAGAGGAGCACAATGGCTGAGAGGAGCACGCTCGAGGCAGAGACACACAACCTGACAAAAAACCCCAGTTAAAAATGTAATGATGGCGGTGTTAATTTTTTTTCAGGCTGCAGTGGCTGTGAATGTTCAGTTTTGTTTGGCTGCAATAACTTTATGTTTAATCACGGTGTTTTTCAGAGTTAAGTATTATTGAATGAAAATAAAAGTAATTGCATCCCACAAACAGCTCGTGAGAAATGACTTTAAATCAGGGTCTCCTCCTCGCCACAATAACAGCAGCCACCTGCGCACACCGCTGAGACGATTAGCACCTTCCTTTCAAACATATTAAATACAGGGAGGCCTGGATAGCTCAGTTGGTAGAGCGAGTGCCCCATGTGAGGAGGCTGTGAGTCCTCTGTAGCAGCCGTGGGTTCAGAACCTGTCTGTGGCCCTTTGCTGCGTTCCCGTCATACCTGTCCTGTCATATAAAAGGCATAAAAAGCCCCAAAAAATATTTTCAGCACTTATTAAATACAGTCACAGTCACCAGCAATTCATTTTCAGGCTTGTTAAATCGCACTGCGTGTGCTAAGTTAAACTATTTTTTCCCCTCCCAGTATTTTACACACTGGGGTAGAAAAGCCCCATATGTGAAAGTCGCAATCTTCAGTTCTCACTGTTAGTAGATCAGCTCGCACATTTGTTTGTACACGTTTTTACACATGCAAACCTTTAGTAAATCAGGCTCTACACGGCCACGTCTTTCAGTCGGACTGCACAATTTGGTAAAAAAGTCGTATTGCGATGATTTTGACTGAAATTGTGATTGCGATACGCTATACAATTAGTGGAAGTGATCAGTTTTTCTGCAATTTTCATATTCACTGAAAAAAAAAAAACTATTAAAATCGTGATGATGTGATATTTATTGAGGTTTTCTTTCATCTGCAGAAGAAAAAAAGCAAAAAGGTCGGCAAAACTTTGAGTGGGGCTCAAAACTCAAAAATCTACTGCAGTTTGTTGCCTTGACATTTTGAGTTGTCTCAACTATTGTTTTACAGTATCAAGTGATTCTTAAATTTGGCAACTGTAAAAATATCTAGTAAAATATTTTGTCAACCAAAATGTGCATCACAGCCCACGTCTATGACTTGGTGTCTTTTCCTCTAAATTTTGACAGTGGCTCGTCTTCATGAGTCTCCATAAGCTCACTATGGATGCCAAATTTAAAAGAAAAGTCTTCAGGGAAAGGGTAGAATTTAAGAGTTGCGGCTCACCACATTGTAGGTACATGCTGTGTTTGTAGGGAATTAAATTAACCTAGTTAAATATATCTACTTTCTTTAATCTGTAAAAGAAGTGAAGTGTAAAAGCAATTTTGCTGTTTTACGGGGTACGTTTATCAGTTCCTGGAGTCTCCATTGGTTGCCTGGCAACTAGGGCTGGGTATGCGTACTCAATACCTTTAAGGTATCAATTTAAATGAGCCAGTACCAAGTAGTACTGGAACATCTCCAGTCAAACAAGACCTGTAAAACCTTTTGGTTCCCAGATTTAGAATATTTATTTGGTTTTGCTCACAGCCAATCACAGCAAGTGTTCTTCATAAAGAAGAATCTTTAAAAAAAAAGGTATGAAATGAAGTAGTCCACCAATATAACTTGAAAGGTACTGGTATTGGTACTGGTATCACAGTTTTTTAAATGATATTTAGCCCCACTAGCAACTTGTTTACAGTCTTTGTGCTAAGCTTAGCACAAAATATCCAACTGTTCCTTTAAGCAGGCTCACATGTTCTCTGGCTCTCTGGCTGAATCTGCTTTATTCTTGCACTTTATCTATAGATAGTGCCGTTCTCTTTTTAATATTGTGATAAAACATTGATGTTATATTTAAAGCCCCTCATCTCAAAGTTATTTTGTTGATTTGAGTTTTTGCTTTGTTGCTCAAGTCAGAGATGTACTCCTTGGAGTTGCAACCTTGAATAAGATAAGATAAGATAAGATATTCCTTTATTAGTCCCACAGTGGGGAAATTTTGAGTATTACAGCAGCAAAGAGCAAAAATAGAGAGACATCAGTCAACGATAAATAAAAACAAGTAATATAAACAACATATTAAAAAAAATATGAACAATTTAAAGGAGGAAACATGTGGAACTATAAAATATAGGAAGTTACAATATATACAGTGTTTTTAAATTTACACCATGGCACAGAGGAATACTGATACTGATATTGCACATTGAAAAATAAAGATAAAGATTTGCCAGGCACTGATATTGCACATTGGATGATAATACACCTGACTGGAATACTGATATTGCACATTGGGATAATAATAACGCCTGATTGAGAGATTGATATATTGCACCCTGAGTTGTAATTCGCCTGAGTTAAAACATTTCACAGTATGAAGTGAACAGTGCAGTTACTGTAATGCAGTGAATGTACTTTGCTGTAACCTTTTACTTTTGCAATATCAATATTTCTCTGGCAATTTACTGTTGCTATGGAGATGATTAAAGCTGTCATTGACATCATCTTATCCACTAATCATGTGATCATGTGACTGCCTGTAGAGTGAAATACTATCACTATGCAAAATATTAATAATCAACCCCATTCTAAAAAAAAATCCCAACAACAGTTAATGTTTTGTTTTAACATCCAGAGTCTACGTTTTTGAAACTATCATTTATATTTTGTGTATTTTTCTACACTTGCCAAATAAAAATAAGCAGAACATCCTTTATCAGTCCCCCTTAGGGGAAATTAAGTTTTTTTTCACTCCATTGTTAATTATTTTAGACGAATATAGACTTGTATACACACATGCAATTTTGTAGGAGAGGCGGTAGAGTGATGGATGCTGCCCAGAAACAGGCGCATCAAGCAGTTGGGGGTTCTGTGCCTTGCTCTAGGGCACCTTGAAAGTGCCCAGGAGGTGAACTGGCACCTCTCCAGCTACCAGTCCTCTCCCATCCTCAAGCCAAGTCCTTACAGACTGAGCTACTCCCGCCCAAATATGGTACGGTTCAGGTCAGGAAAACCACATGACAAATAAACAATGATTGAGGTTTTGTTAAGGTTAGCAAAAGATTGTTGTGACAAATGGTGAGTGATAAGCAAAGGGTAACTGCTGGATTGTGATGGTATGCAAACTTTTCTCCAGACTGACATATCCTGGATGCTTTACATGCCGCTGAACCACCCTGATTTTCCAGACTGAATAAAGAACACAATACCTCAAGATCTGACAACGAATGTTGGAAAGACACGACAGTCGTGCAGGACAGAATCATCCAGTATGAGTCCTAGCTACTTGAACACAGTGTCTGATAAAAAATAAAAAATAAAAAACTGAGAAAAGCCCTGACTAAATACAGACTGAGTGAACACAACCTGACAGAGGAGGCAGGCTGACACAGACACACCTGCTGCCCAGAGAGGAGATGTTGTGTTCCTACCATGACCACAGTAAGATTTATTTATGTACTTAACAGCGCACAGCTACTTAGCTGAGAACTTGCTCTCAATTGGCCTTCCCAGCTGCACCAAAGTCAGCTACAAGCTAATTTTCATCTATGGTCCCTGTGCAGGAAACAGAGAATATCTTCTCTGCTAAAAAACACTTTTATATAAAATCACAATTAAAAGAAAGAACATATTCATGACATAACACCTTCAGCAATAACAATAACAAGACCACACAACATCAAGACACCGCAACAATAACAACAACTGCAGCAACAATACAATTTTCACAGCATTAAGACACAGCAGACTGATCTGCCACACTCAGCAGATATGTGCTGTTCTGCACAGTCACCTCCGCTGGTGAGACAGAGCTGCACTTCCTGACTCAGTGAAAGCAATACAAATCTATTAGAGAGTAATATTTTACAAAAATAATAAAAACATTCCCTGATTTCCTCTACCTGACTCTGAAAGACTTCGGGCCTTACAGCGAGAGAGGGAGGACCGTTGTAGACTTCCAGCAAAATATGTTGCAGCTTGACATGAGCTCCCGAACTCTGTGGACCACATGTCCCCCCTCTTGTTCTCCATCCCCTACTGTGTTGTTATTGTTTATTTTATTCATTACGTGAAAGTTGTATTAATATGCTTTGGCAACGTTATGATAAAGTCATCAAGATCATTACTGTGGCTAGAAACAGACAAAAGATTAGCACCTACAAAAATCCTGACTCCAGCTACAGTATAAGAAGTGAAGGAGTTAGCAGCAGTTCTGACTGCGCTACACATCACAGCTACCACAGCAACAGTCCAGAGCGCCAAAGAAACCGCCCCAAAAACGCTTCAGTGTTTACTACTATAAAACTGACTTTTATATCTTAAAAAATAATAAATCAAACAAGAATCCCTCTTGTTTCCAGTGAGCTTTTAGATGTACTAACATCTGTTAACCGCCGCCGGTGCTTACAACTCAGTGTGTTCATGTTTCCAGGTAGGCCTACAGTGCAATGCAATATTTATTGAACCTTCTGCTCCCCTTGTCTTGCCGTCCTCAAGGACGGAGGCAGAGATGTTTTGATGTTTACGGGCAGGAAGGCAGGCGCCTCTCACTAATGATCTGGCCAGCTGATCGGGGCCTCGGGGTGCACTCTCTGCCTGCAGACTGAAGCAGCAAAACACAAATTAGGAGGGTCACCAGTTAACTAATGAGGCCATATTGTCCAGGGACAATGGAAGGGGAACAAAAGAGAGAGTACAAATGAAGAGGTGAGAGTAGAAGAATAATGATATCAGAGAGAGTGATTCAGAAAGTTAGAGGACTATATAACCAAGGTAACCAATCAATCATATTGACCCTTTTGTATTAAATATCCTACTGAATACACAGCAAATGATGAAAAAACAGGAAAATTATTTTCATCGTGAACACCCACAAAATGTTGCAGACATTGAGACACAAATTGACTCCAAAGAGACACGTCACAACCACAGAGACAGAACCAACACAACTACAGAGAAACAAAACCAACAACACAAGACAAGCACACACAATACTACAGAAAAATGATTTACAAGTGTAAAGAGACACTAAATGACCACAAAAAGACACAAAATGACTACAGAGAAATGTGAAGCCACTAGAGAAAGAGGCAGAACACAAAGTCTGTGTGTCTTGATGTAGGAGAGATGATGGGGCCTTCTGCATATCTGTGCCCAGGGGCCCATTGTCTCCTAATCTGTTCATGTCTAGGATCTTTAAAGAGTTGTCAAACCTGGAATAGGACCAGTGGATCCCTGTCAGCACAGACTTGTGATTCTGGCAGGTGATTTTATTTCATTCAGCAGCCTTAAGCACTTTGTTGTATTTAGAAGTGGCTCATAACTGTTCTCAAGAAACTACTGCAACATTATATGATGGAAAGGGAGGTGGCAAGTGTTGGTTAACTCACAAAAGACATATTAGTAAGGGGTAAGCTTCGAAATCACTGGATCCTACATGCCCCATAATGCAGCTCACATGCATTTTTAATTAGATCCTCCCTGTCTGATAAACACTCCACATCTCCAGTTTCTAACATGGGCCCTATCTGTCCTTGATGACATCATCGAGTATTTCTCCAGTAAGTAAAGTTGCGTTTCCACCACAGGAACTTTCCTCAGGGACCAGGAACCTTTGGAACAACTCAGCGCACCACCAAAACAGGGAGCAGGATCTAGATTTAGCTCCAGTGACATTATTTTTCATACATCACTGGACTAATTTGCCTAATGTTCACAATTCTTTAGACCACGGAGGAAATGCAGACAACACTGGACTGAAGGAACTATTTAGTTCTTTAGAAAGACTTAAGTTACAGGTACTTTGGGAGGAAATGAGACTTAAGTGGAAGATATTTTGCCAAACTAATTACAAAGTCAAGAACAAATAGCGTTCCTATTTTACCCTATTTTCATTTGCTTGTTTGACTAAAAACAAGACTTTCTGAGCCTACTGAACAGCACTGAAACATATAGCTGATCAGCCAATTCAAATAAAAATCAATCAAAAATCAATTTTGAACTGATAATTGACTGACTTTACTCATTAAGGTTCACTAGTCCATTAGTTCCCAACCACAGGGGGTCCCCAAGACTTTGGCTGCCTCAAAATCAGATTTGTACACGTCAGCAAAAATCACAAATTCAGGGTTCCTACATCTTTACCAAAGTCAAAGTGCAGCTCTTTTCAAGCATTTTCAAGCTTTTCCAGCACCTTACAGCTGTGGTATATGACATATTTATATACAAAGTGATTATTTCACCTCTACATCATATTTAATTAGATGTTATTGTGCTATTATCAACCAAAATTATGTTTTGTGACAGAATTCACGGGTGACAAATTAAAGGAAAACACAGATGTCATGTTTCAAAATGTGTCACCTGTCTGTAAGTAGACTTGGCTTCCTATTGGGTTTTTGAATGTTTTGCATTTTCCTTAACTGGTAGATGAAAACAATTAATTAATCATTGACAACTGATAAGATATAAAACACACATTTTTCTCATTTTAATTTTTTCTCGTTTTTTTTTTTCTGTTTTTTAATTTATAGTTTCCTTATCCAATGAATGGCTCTGCCAGACAAAACAATGTCATATGAGGCACAATTAAGCAATTCAGCTTTCCTTAGATACAAGTTGAAGAGGCTCCAAGGAAAAAAGGTTGGGAACCACTGCAATAGTCTACTGAGTACTACTGAAAACATCTGTGGCTCTAGAAGAGCTTTGTCAAGTCTGAGAAAAATAATACCACTGAAATAATCGGGGTCATCTCTGCCTGGGCCCGACACTTCAGATTTTAATGGGAAGTATTACCTGGTATGGAGTTTGAAGAATGTGGGCCTTTATTAGGAATGAAGGGTCTTGTGAAAGAATTCAGTGGAGGAACATTTCAAACCAATTATCAGTGAAGAACGCCAAACATTCCTGAGCCGGCTTGTTAAATGTGAGGATTTGCTGTTTTTGGTCAGACAAAACGAGAAAATTGAAGACATCCCCTTGCAGGGGCAGATCAAGAGAAATATATGGAAAGTCCCCAAAATTAAGACATTTTAACTCAAAAACATTACATTGTGGCACATGAGTATAGTATGGCATTAAATGGATCTCAGGAAAGATTAAATTGAAAGCAACTGGACCTGTTTTAAATGTCTTTTGAAGATGTTTCGCCTCTCATCCAAGAAGCTTCATCAGTTCATGCCTGTCAGACTAGTCTTCAAAAGACATTTAAAACAGGTCCAGCTGCTTTTGATTTTAATCTTTCCTGAGATTACAATGACCTGGACGAATGAGAACATTCATGGACACACTGAATAGATATATCTGAAGGTTGCAATAAAAAGCAATAAACTGTTTTATTTTCAAGTCTGCAAACATTTTTCCAAAAGCATATCTTTTTTCATTAAACATAAACCCATCACCTAAAATGTGGCCACTGCAGATCATTAAATCACTGTTTTGTACTATTATTGTACAATATAAAAATATAAACAGAATTAAAGCTACAAGCAGCATTGTACAGGTCCTTGCACTCCTGCGCCCGTCAGGGCGTGCTGCGGCCATGTTGCCAGATGCTGACTGGTCCATGAGGTGCTGAATTTTCACGCCCTCTTGCACCACAGGAAGGAATTCGATGACACTTCCTGTCTCCACAAGGTGGCGCCATGACTATGACTCCTGATTGACATGTAGATGTGTTCAGGGTGAGACTCTTTGGTGCAGATTGCATCATTTAATCCAAAGATGTAGCAATTTCGTGTTTCATGACCGAGGTTGGTGCCTGGGCCCTAATAATAATTCCGATCAAGGTCGGTGCTCGGGCCCTAACTATCCAAAACTGGAATGGCAACTGAGGAGGCATGTCCCAGGGATGGTAACTGCCTCATGCCACCCCTCTACTAGATCCACCCGTCAGCTTGGTCTGTGGGCGATTGCGATGAGGACTTTTCGCTTTTTTCTTCTTTTTATAGACTAGAAACAATTTGTTAGGAAAATAATCATCAGATTAATGAAAATGATTGGCTGCAGCCCTAAAAATGATCGTGATACATTTACAGTTTTTTCTCAATGACTTGAGGAAGCCAGATGGCTGCAGCCCTAAAAATGATCGTGATACATTTACAGTTTTTTCTCAATGACTTGAGGAAGCCAGATGCTAAAGAAAGAATCCTTTCAAACATCTGTAGGTACATTAGTCATTTGTTTTCATTGGCAGATGAAGAAGTTCTTTTTGGATGTGATAAATCCATAAAATCTGGAAAACAGTTCATCTTTCCATTGTATGTCCAACATCATGACACTGAAGTCCATCCAGTCCTGAACCTGCTGCAGCTGGGACAATGCTGCATCACTCTCAAATGAGAGCAAAAGTAATTGAGCTTGATTAACCTGGCCCTTTGCCACGTCATTAGATTGATAGATGGAAGTGGCAGATCAGACAGGAGAAGGCGGGAAGCACTTAAGTCATAAAGCAAGGTCGTTCTCACCATGTGACTGACTCATTTGCAGTGTTTGTTTCCACTTGCCTTGGCGCGGTGCTCGCAATGTCAATTGCATGAGCGAGGGGCAGATATTTCACTTTCACTGGGTGACCATCTACTTGACGGCTGCATTGTAAATGCAAATTGAAAACAGGAGACCATGAATCAGTATGCATATATATTCACGCTGTATGGATGGCTGCGGCCGCTATCTGTTTCAGCGCCAAGAAAGCTGCCGTGTCAATCCTTTTATCACATTTATTCTGTGCTATCTGA
>JAJHUR010123726.1:1652-17054 GCA_027495735.1 Lutjanus campechanus | reverse complement strand
TGAAGATGTTTCGCCTCTCATCCAAGAAGCTTCATCAGTTCATGCCTGTCAGACTAGTCTTCAAAAGACATTTAAAACAGGTCCAGTTGCTTTTGATTTTAATCTTTCCTGAGATTACAATGACCTGGACGAATGAGAACATTCACGGACACACTGAATAGATATATCTGAAGGTTGCAATAAAAAGCAATAAACTGTTTTATTTTCAAGTCTGCAAACATTTTTCCAAAAGCATATCTTTTTTCATTAAACATAAACCCATCACCTAAAATGTGGCCACGGCAGATCATTAAATCACTGTTTTGTACTATTATTGTACAATATAAAAATATAAACAGAATTAAAGCTACAAGCAGCATTGTACAGGTCCTAGCACTCCTGCGCCCGTCAGGGCGTGCTGCGGCCATGTTGCCAGATGCTGACTGGTCCATGAGGTGCTGAATTTTCACGCCCTCTTGCACCACAGGAAGGAATTCGATGACACTTCCTGTCTCCACAAGGTGGCGCCATGACTATGACTCCTGATTGACATGTAGATGTGTTCAGGGTGAGACTCTTTGGTGCAGATTGCATCATTTAATCCAAAGATGTAGCAATTTCGTGTTTCATGACCAAGGTTGGTGCCTGGTCCCTAATA
Organism: Lutjanus campechanus; assembly: GCA_027495735.1. NCBI lineage: Eukaryota > Metazoa > Chordata > Actinopteri > Lutjaniformes > Lutjanidae > Lutjanus > Lutjanus campechanus. The sequence continues at coordinate 16,417 of JAJHUR010123726.1, read as the reverse complement.
ATAATTCCGATCAAGGTCAGTGCTCGGGCCCTAACTATCCAAAACTGGGATGGCAACTGAGGAGGCATGTCCCAGGGATGGTAACTGCCACCTCATGCCACCCCTCTACTAGATCCTAATGAATAATGAAAATGATTGGTTGCAGCCCTAAAAATGATCGTGATACATTTACAGTTTTTTCCCAATGACTTGAGGAAGCCAGATGCTAAAGAAACAATCCTTTCAAACATCTGTAGGTACATTAATCATTTGTTTTCATTGGCAGGTGAAGAAGTTCTTTTTGGATGTGATAAATCCATAAAATCTGGAAAACAGTTCATCTTTCCATTGTATGTCCAACATCATGACACTGAAGTCCATCCAGTCCTGAACCTGCTGCAGCTGGGACAATGCTGCATCACTGTCAGTCTCAAATGAGAGCAAAAGTAATTGAGCTTGATTAACCTGGCCCTTTGCCACGTCATTAGATTGATAGATGGAAGTGGCAGATCAGACAGGAGAAGGCGGGAAGCACTTAAGTCATAAAGCAAGGTCGTTCTCACCATGTGACTGACTCATTTGCAGTGTTTGTTTCCACTTGCCTTGGCGCGGTGCTCGCAATGTCAATTGCATGAGCGAGGGGCAGATATTTCACTTTCACTGGGTGACCATCTACTTGACGGCTGCATTGTAAATGCAAATTGAAAACAGGAGACCATGAATCAGTATGCATATATATTCACGCTGTATGGATGGCTGCGGCCGCTATCTGTTTCAGCGCCAAGAAAGCTGCCGTGTCAATCCTTTTATCACATTTATTCTGTGCTATCTGACGAGCCGACCAAGTCAAATTTATTTTCATCCACTTGCATTATTTGTTCTTATTTGCCCAGATAAGAAGGGAGTTGCCTCTGACAGTGAAGCCATTGTCATCTTTATCCTGACAACACTACTATGTTCTAAACTAACATGTTGTTCACTTCATTGCCTGTATTTGTAATGCGTCTCATGAGTTATTACTCTGCGGTGGGAGGATTCCATTTAACTAGTAGTCAAATGTAACTAAAAGTACTCGAGTACAAATTTAAGGAAGGCAAGAACAGTCGCACATGTACACGTTCAAGCTATTATATCGAGATGATGAGTTAATTACCTTGTTATCTTGAGACAACAAAGCTAGTTTTCTTGTGATTAACAGGTTATCTCATTATCTTGAGATAACAAAGGTTATTTTGTCATGATAACAACTTAATTATTTTGTTGTCTTCTGAAAGCTCATTTTCTTCTGATAACATTAATTATTTCTGGATAACAAAGTTTGTTCTCTAGTGATAACAGGTTAATTATTTCATTATTTAAAGATAACAAAGCTTGTTTTCTCGTGATAACAGGTTGACAATGGATTATTTATTTTATTATCTTGAGATAACAAAGCTTATTTTCTCATGATAACGAGTTAATTATTTCATTATCTTGAAATAACAAAGCTTAGTTTTTTTTTAGATAAGATAAATGAATCTGCTATCATAAAAAAAGAGCTTTGTGTTTTCCAGGTAATGAGATAATTAACTTGTGATCTCAAGATGAGAGCATTAAAAAAATATTTACATGTACGCCCATTCTTGGCTTCTGTACAAATCTGAGTTACTTATATTTTAATTGAGTATTTACATTTAGTGCCACATTATACTTCAGCTCCATTTTAATTGGGGAAATGTAGATAGTTAAGCTTAAGTGTCAGTGATGGTGATAGGTGAAGATTTATTTACAGTGCTCTCAATTACACCTGTAAATAACAAACAGGGAAAAATGATTCCTGAAATTACATCATAGCAACTCAAACAAAAGGCGTGTGTTTATGTCGGCACGGCCTCACCTCTCCTCTTGAGGAGCAAAAGCCAGCTGGCTACAGTGTGTTCAATAGAGCTTTTCCACAGCAGCCATTTTGACATGAAATAGACAGGTGTTACTTATGATAATAATTAAGGTTCAGGTCAAACAGAGTCAGAGTGCTGCTATTGTGCAGTTGGCTGACTGGAAGGACTGCTACACTAAAGGTGTATTTAGCGATGTGGGAGGAAACGAGGAGAGAGGTCGTTGATATTTGAAGTGTAAATGAATACAGACCCACCCCTCCCTTCATACTCCATTGTCATGCGCATTGTCATGGAAACGGCTATAGAAACTAAAGCAGCAGTAAAGCAGCTGAAATTGCCAAGTTGTGAGTTAGCACACTGCTAAGCCACAAAGCTAAGGTTAGCTGACCCGTCAGACAACTGTACCCACAACTCGACAATAGATAACATCACAACAACAGTACATTTCGGAAGATTAGACAATATGATGAATGTCTGACGGCTGTTACTGTTATGTGAAGCACCGCAAAGCTAATGTTGCTCACCTGTCCAGCAGAAAGACGGCGACCTCCGTGTACGTTTTTAATCTGTTTTATTCCATTTTTTTAATTTATGCTCCTCTGACCTGTTTTCTCTTGGGCTGTTTTTCAGCCATGGTGAATGCAAAATATCTGCACCTGATGTCTCTCTCTTACTCCAACTGTGCACGCTACGCAACCTACTACTCCCCCCTCCCCCCTATGTCTGACCTGTGCACGAGTATGAACCGGCCCCCCAGGTGTGAGGGGGTGGACCCATGTTTTGGTGGCTCGGTCCGAGCCACAGATTTACCTGCTGAAATTCAGAGCCCAGGCTGTGTATTGAAACCAGATTCTTTTTTTCCAGCATGCTCTCAGAAGTGACAGCTTGCGGATAGTGAGGAGAAATACGGTGATTTTGACTAAAAGTGGGTCAGATTATATCGCTAACTATGCCTTAAGGGCCGGATCTACTAAAGGTTTGCATGTATAAAAACGTGTGCAAACTCATTGCACACACAAAAAAATGTACAAACTGATTTACTAACAGTGCGCACTAAGGGTTGCGTCTTTCAAAGGTGCAAAATAGTGCGTCTGCATCCAGTTAGTACGCCTGCTGCAATGAATATGCAATATGGGGCGTTTACACGCAATTGTGTGTTGCGAGGAGAAAATGTTAATGTATTAATTTAGCACACGCAAAGTGATTTATCAAACCTGAAAGCAAGTTTGCTCATAGAAACTGCGTCTATATTTAACACGTATCAAAAGGAGATGCAAACGGTTTGTATGCGTAATTGTGCACACATGGCTGCGGTTCTTGTTGCAAGAAGTAGACATCGAAACAATGAAAGGAGATGCAGAGAACGCATTTTTCACCCTCGTGTGAACATTTTTAGAATGAACGAGGGAACAATCATTAAAACATATCGCCTATCCAGCATTGTCATTTTGGAGCTGTTGGAGGAACTCAGAGTGGATTTGGAGCCATGAGAAGGAGTCACGCAATACCTGCAATGAAAAAACTCCTTGCAAGTTTACATTTTTCTGCATCTGAGTCATTCCAACGTACCGTAGCATACAGATGTGCTGTCTGAAGTCCTAAATGCCATGTCGTGCCGGATGGCCAAGTTTATTAGGTTTCCGCGCACTCTGCGCTCATTGAATGAGACCAAACAAGGCTTTTTTGCAGTAGCTGGATTTCCCAGAGTTATAGGAGCGATTGACTGCACTCATGTGCAGCTTGTGCCCCCCGCAGACACTGAGCATGTGTACAGAAATCGCAAACACACGCATTCATTGAATGTGCAGTGCGTTTGTGATGCCAAAGGCATCAATACCAACACCTCTAATTCCATAGGGTCGAATTTCACTTTGCGCTTTCTTCTCTCCAAACTCGCCATGTTGCAAACCATGAAACACGCAAAACCCTCATTTAAATAGGGCGTCTCCAACACGTTTGCACCTGTTGCCATTTACACAATCACTCTTAGTAAATCACCTGCAAACCGTGATTCAGCCCCATGCGCAAAATTCTAGATTGCACACACAAATTAGTACACGCAAATTGGGATCTTAGTAGATCCGGCCCTAAATGGAATGGAACCCTAAACAGTATAATTAGTAACACATGTGTTTACTATTTTATATCAATATTCTTCTCAACAGTCTTCTTTGAGTTTCAATGGTGGCTGGCAAACCACCTTATATGTGCAATAACAGCATCTAATGGCAGAAAAAAACCCTCCACTTGGTTTGATCATCAATCACCAATACAATAATCAGTCAGGAAACAGTGGACGGGTTTCTCTCAAACAGTGGTCCTGCATGGTGGGTCTGGACGGGTTTTAATCTACTCATGTGCTTTGATGTAAACTCTGACATAATGCTAACGCAAAACAGGAAGTGATGTAGCGTTACAAAAGTAATGGTAAATGAACTCATGTAGAAAATAATATGGTCTAGGTTTTTTTTTTTTTTTTTTTGCCTGTATGCTCAAAGAATAAATCCATAATATTATTTCAGACGGTTTTCTGCACCACTTTATATGGAGCAAGACTTCCTGGATCTTGGGTTGTTTTTTTTTTGTATTTTCACCTGCCCCAGAGCACCTGTCAGATCATCCATCAGAGCCATGCAGCCAGCATACATTTAGTCATTTTAATAGAGGACGGGCCTCTAGTTGAGAAAAATATGCCTCTAAATATGCCTCTTCTGCTAAAGCTAGAATTCTGATTCAAAGCTGTGTAAGAAAAAAATATTATCACTGATAATCTGCAATTTACAGTTTTCATTTTGTATTTTTACTTTGTTTTTTTTTAAAATTTGTATCATATTTTCTTTTTATCAATCATGACATTTCATTCTGCAGTGCAGGGATGCCTCATAAAGAGAGAATAAAAGAATAGAAAAATGATGCAAATCTTGTTCCATGTGCCTCTTTTTAACTTTGAGCACCTCAAAGTCTCTGCACAGTCCTGATGCAGCACTTTCACCTTCCTTCTTCCACTGTGAACTTTTTACTCCACTACATTACATATAATGAGCTTATAAAATATGATGCATTTTATAAATTATAAATTAAACTATCCAACAGTATATAAAGTAATTAGCTCCACCTGGACCAACTACCACAGTAAAATGCTGCATACACATTAATGCACCAGTAATAATAAACAATATTCCAATAATATCCAAAGTCCAATGATATAATAATGGTACAACACTCTGAGGAGCCATTTCTGCATAATTACTTCTTTAACTTTTAATACATCAAGTACATTTTGCTAATAACAAAATAATATACTTTCACTTAAAGGTCCGGTGTGTTTTAGAGAGATTTACTGGCAGAATGTGGCAGAAAGGGAAATATAATATTCACAGAGGTGGGAAGTAACTAAGTAGTAAGTACTGATTATTTGTATTTTGCATCACTGCATGCTCGACTGATGTAACAAGACAAAAAACCATGTGGAAGATGTAACAAACAAACATCTTGACAAGATGAAAATGTAACAATATGAAAATAACATGAAAGACGTAACAAGACGAAAACGTAAAAGATGTAACAAGATGAAAACAACGTAAGACATTAAAAAATGAGAATGACGTAAAATGTCTAACAAAACAAAGTATGATGTAAATGATGGAACAAGACAAGAAGACATAGCAAGACAAAAATGTCATGAAATAGGTAACAAGACAAAAATGTCATAAAAGATGCAACAAGATGAAAACAACATACAAGACGTAACAAGACAAAAATAATGTTAAAGACATAACAAGACACAAAAGTGATAAAAGATGAAACAGACAGGGGGGACACTTGAGCGTGCAGAAAAGGTGATGTTCAGTTATCTTTGCACAGAAACAGACAGAAATGTCCCTCAGGGGACGACCTTTTACTTTTATACTTTGAGTACATTTCAGAGCCTGAACTTTTTCACTTTTACTTGAGTAAAGAAGTTGAATCAGTACTTCTACTTTTACCAATCTTTTTTTCACTCAAGTATCTGTACGTGAGTACAGAATGTGTGAACTTCTGTCACCTCTGAATATTCATAAGTATGTTTTCATCAGTGTTTAAACACCTCTCAATAAGAGTGGTTGTGTTTTAGACCAGAGGTTCTCAGAGTTTTAATGACTGAGGGCTGCACAGTAAAGCCCATGGACCTGTGGTAGGATTTATGATTGGTCTCATAATGGAGTTTAAAATTAAAATTCCTCGAGCACTGAATTCATCTGTTTGCAGATAAGAGAGATTATCTGTCCTCTGAGTTCAGATGAAGTAAGAGATGATCCAGTTTTCATGAAACCTCCTTTTCTCATGGTGGCTGTTCCGTCTCACTTCCACATTAAACTGCCAATTTGTCCACTGAAATACAGCACCAGCACTGATGACAAAGTAATTCCCACAACACTCATGAGATGCCATTACTGTAGTTGCCATGCAACCAGTAGCTTTCTACAAGTTGTTGTTTCTAACCAGACAGATGCCTGTCAGGAGGTCCCAGTTTGACACAGTAGCTGAGTATTAAATGTGTGTTAAATGCATTGAAAGTGAAAATATTACATGGGAAATATAAAATATGATGCATGTATTTCATGTCATATTCAGGGGCTGCATAAAATATATCTGAGAGCCACTGGGCTGCACTGTGAGAACCCCTGCCTCAGAGAGAGCCCTTCATATGGTGCGGGTCCTTCCAAACACTGGCTCTAAATACGTCCTTTTTTGTTTTTTAACAAGTTTCGGTGCCTCTGTAGTTTCTCCAACATGCTTGGAAGGGGAGGGTGAGATGAGATGTTCTGAGGCAATCTGTAAACTCACCACTTGATGCCACTAAATCCTACATACTGCTCCTGAAAGTAAAGTTTTTAATGCAGATTATTTACATGGTCTCTTCATATCAGCTACCCACTTCCTCTTTCTGGTACTCTGTGTTAAATGTGTAACCTGAAGGAGAGGAACATATGTTAGCAGTACATTTAACCCATGGTTCAATCTGAACATATCTCTACAGAGTCTGCAGCCATACTAGCAGCTCTGTGTGGCTGTACTCGGGCATGATGGTGCTTTAATGACACAATTTGCAAGGATTTGTTGGCAGAATATATCAGAAATGGAATAAAATATAATCACCTGAAGATAAGAATCATGTTTTTGTTATCTTAGAATGAGCCAAAATCCTGCAGATCGTTCCTTAAAGTAATCTTTTTATTTCAAATCATTTACACAGACTCTTCATATCAGCTATCTGCGTTATAAGGTGTGGGCAGAATCAGAAAAATTAGTTCCCAACTAGAAAAATTCATCAGAAAGTTGGAAAAAACAACACGGCAAGTCTGTGAAAATTTTGGTACTCAACTTGCCAAGTTGTTGTCTTTTGACATCATGGACACAGAAACATGGCGGATGAAAGGTGAAATGTCTGGATGGTAACATTTTATGAATTCATTGCATATCATTTCTTTTCTCACACATAATTTGTAATATGGTATTAGGCTGTAACTGTAAGTTGCGGTCCACGTACAGTGACCTTGCTTCACTTATTTGTTAGCATTAAGCCTGATAACAAGTCAGGTAAATCAATATTTTAATGGTTTTAGGGAATGCGTTGGTGCAGCAACACCAGCCAACACATCGCCCAGTTTCCATATTTCGATTTAAAAGCTCATGAACACACCACAGTTTGAAGAGCAACTTCTCAACTCCAGAAAGGGGACGATCTGAGGGGCACTGAATGCAACATTAAGCACAGTGGTGCTCAAAGCTAAATGCTAATGTCTGAATGCTAACATGCTAACAGAGATCATGCTAATAAGCTGAAGTTTAGCAGATACTGAATAATGTTTACCAGCAACACAATGTGGTCATAAACCAAAGTACTGAACAAATTACAATTTGTTCCTGGAAGAATAAATCCTGAGGATTTTGTCCTTTTGGAAACACGAATGTCTGCACAAAATTTCACAACTATCCATCCGTCAGAGATATTTCAGTAACAGACTGATATTATTGTCCCTGGAGCCATGCCATTAACATGGCTTAAAATCTGTGTGAATGCATTTTTGTTTTTGTTTTTAATAACATCACGCTGAGTGAAGGAGGAATGAATAAATACAACATGAACCTGAACATTATCCGAGTCGCTGTAAAAGCAGTTGAAGATTTGTTTATTACTTTGCATTTATGCATTTTCTGTCAAAGAGTGGAAGGCTGCAAGGACATTCACTGTTGGGTAAAAAAAACTAAGAGCAAATATGTGTCTCAGAGAATCTTTGTCCAGTTAGGACACTTGTTAAAACTGGGCCCTGACTTCATCTAACTCTCTTTTTTTGTCTATATACTCACCAGAAAGTCAGCAACTTCTTCCTTTCTTGTCGGAATCTGTGCACTCTTTCATGAACCCAGTTGTCTTTCATATGAGCTTTTGGCGTTTAACAATATCCGACGTGAAGCTCTAGTAAAAGCTTGATGAGAGCTCATTTGAAAGTGGATTTGTGTGCAGTGCTCAAACTCAAGAGGTGCTTTGGGATGCAGTAAGCAGGCTGAGTCTGGAGCTCTGAGTGGAGAATTTAAATTAAAATGCATATGGAGACATCAGGTAATTGGTCTGCGAACATCTCCAGCAGTAGAGAATTCTCCGTGCCTGCTCTGCCTTCATTTAGGGAGAGAGCTTTCGTCCGGGGAGTACGCCATTACTGCTGTTTATGATGTGCTGGGGGGCCGCGGGCCGCGCCGTTCAGCGCTTATGGTTTTCGTGTGGGAAGATTTTTGGGAGAAGGAGATTACACTGATCTAATTAATTACCATCGTAAAAACAGCAAACATCATTAAAGTGTAATTCCATTAGAGCTCCTCATTCCACCAGTGTTCATTAGCAGACAAGAGTGGGAAACAGGAGACACCGAGGGAGAGGACGTGCACGCGTCCACGCCCACACACACTCACGCACACGCATACACACACACACTCTAAAATGAGGCTGGGAGAGTTGAGCAGAATTCAAATCAGTGCTGTGCCATTATGATCAGATATGGAGACAGAAGCAGCGAAAAGAGTCAAATTCACAGGTATTATAGAATTTTTATAAAGGAGACGTACCAGCGATGTAGGATTCTGTAGGATCTTTGTAGAGGATATCCCAGCATGCAACAGATGAAAGGCAGGGAAACATGCAGCGCAGGTCACCGCTGGGTTTGAAGATGATACTGAATTCTTTCACAGTGAAGTTGCCTCAACTTGTTGCGCTCAGCTGTGATTTGATCAGTTAAGACAAGGGTCAAATATCAAATATCAGAGTCATTTATTATCATCATACAACACAAGGCTGCATAACAAAATGAGAGTTCTGTTATACAACACACATGCAGATAATTAATTAAGAACACAACAGAATAAAAATAACACAAAATAAAATAAAGGAAGTAGTAGTAGTAGTAGTAGTAGTAGTAGTATTGGCGGGTTTATGGCTGCAATGATTAATCGATGACCAAATTAATCGGCAACTATTTTGATAACTGATTTATCAGTTTGAGTAAATTTTTAATAAAAAAAAGTAACAATTCTCTGATTTCAGCTTCTTAAATGTGAATATTTTCTTCTCTTCTCCTCTGATGTTTAATAGGCAAGAAAATAACCAACCGATTAATCAATTATGAAAATAATCGCTGGTTGCAGCTCTAGACATGTTAGCTAGCTATAAGGAATGCATTTTGTGAATTTGCGTCAGGTTCAATGTAATAAACAACAGCAGCAAGATGGTGATGATAATTTGGTCGACATCTTCACAGATCCCAGACATTAATTTAGTGAGTACAAAGTTATTATTATCACAGAAAACACCTGAGTGGGTGTACAGAGGTTTTAACCCAGAGCTAGAAGAAGGGCAGTGTGAATCATACAGCCCTGGGCTTAACAATGTGTTTGTGAAAAGAGGCTAGGTTAGACCAGGGTTAACTCTTAAGAATATGCAATGTGAAAAGCCTATAGCAGTACTGAAAAGTAACCCCTTACATCTAACAAGAAAGTAGTTACATCTAATTAAATTACAAAATAAATGCAATTGTTAAAAGTAATACAGTTACTGACAAAAAATATTTAATGAAATTACAGCTGGCAGTCAAAATGTTGATTACAAAGGGGTTACATCCAGATATTCTTTTTGTGTTGCCTGGTGGTGATTTGCATCCTACTTTGTGACCCTTTCTAGTTATATACTGTAAAGCTACAAAGATATGAACCAAGTTGTAAAAACTTTCTGCCTCCTCTACAATTGATTTATTTCAGTCCTTTTGACAAGCTGGCACCAAAATTACAGTTTAGACAGCTTGGCATTCACCTGATGGACCTGCATGGAGACCTTAGTGTTGGGAAGCTGTTTGGTGCAAAGTGAAAAGAGATTTTTTTTTTTTGGAACCTAATAAATGATTTTCACACTGCAAATAGAAAGCTGAGCAGTTTGTGCTGCATTTAGAAGCTGCAAAACCACTTTCAACAACAAAAAAAAGCATGGCTCCATCATGTACAAATGGGCTCTAATTGGCATCTTGACGTGCTTTAAGTGCTCTCTGATGGAGGGAGCTTTTAAAGACCTCAGTGGTCTCCTTACCTGCCACTTCACGCTGTCCTTCACCGAGACGGCAGGGAGGAGACCATGAAGGAGATTGTTATTCAACTCCCCTCACTGAATCTAAAGTCTTATCGGCTGACCTATGAGATTATCCAGTTTGCCACTGATAAGCTCGGAGTAGCAGAATACTTTGGTTAAGGTCACACTGGATTGCGCTCATTTGGGCGCCTGTCCGTCCTCATGAGGGACTCGGAAAAGGTCGCGAGGAGACAGGGCCTCCACCCCAGGTATATTGCTTTTGTGTAGTTGACTTCTATCTCATCAGACTTTTATCACTTAATCCATCTACTTGACCTTTCGGCGGAGTCTCCAAAACTATTTCTTTTAACAGATTTTGCATTGAGCCCCTGTCGGATCCCCGAGGACAGCGCGCGCCGTCTCTGAATGATTAGTGCCCCGCTTTGTTCTGCCTGAATGGGGCTTGTAAGAAAAGCTTTTTCAGCTGGAGATCGGTGGAGGGGAAAGACACTGACAATGCCACAGGAATAAATAACATTCTCACAGCCCATAGTCATATCTCACCGGCTACTGACAATAAAAAAATAGAGTCTTTCAGGCTATGATTTATTACTGGGAGAGTGGAATGCAGATTGTCTGCAAGGTACTCCCATTTACTTCAATACAGTGAATTGCAAAGAAAGTGCCGGCGAGCTAGATTCTTTCCACTTTTGTCTTTTTTTACACATCAGTAAGACTAATGATCACAAGCTGCACAAGATGTCACAGATCTGGATGTCTCGCAGAAAACTAAATCACAGAAATGGTGTATAAAAAAGCAGCCACCACGTCTGAATACAAATACCAGCACAGGGTGACAACGCCCTCCTTTAATTCCACCCTTTGCCGTGGTCCATTATGTATCCAATCTGTAGTGATGGAACAGAGTGGCCACTCCTCACGTCCATCTGGTCAAGTGTTGATTGTCTGAGGAATGAGACTGCCCAAGTGGCAGCGGATACCCTGCAGTTAACGCCACTCGTGCAGGGGGGAGGAGGAGGAGAAGGAGGAGGGGGAGGCAGCTCAGACACTGATACCGTGGCAGAGGGAATGGGATCCAAATGTGAAGATTTCAATTCTTTACAAGTGTTTGTGCGATATTCACGCCAATACAACACTTCAGCTGAGAGGGAGGGAGCCTGGCTGCGATGCATCCTCGCACAGAAACGAGAGGTCAGGGCATGACTTGGATTTGCTTCGTGCAGATGTCCAGCTCCGGTATTTTTCTACTACAAAGGCATCAGTATGCTTCAAATGAAGTACTTCTCACTTAGTCAAACGGTGTCCGATGCCCCCTCCCCCTACAGCTTTCTGGCATCAGAACTTGGAGGTCTGCCTCAGACCATGTTTGTGATTTTCCAAAACCGACAATCCAACAACCTCACCCACTTCACGCAGCGAGTAGCCAGGTGTACATGGCAGGGTTTGAACAGATATTTCATTGTTCAGGCAACTACTTGGTGCACTTTTGTGTACAACCAAGTGTAACTCCACAAACGCCTTTGAGGAGGGGCTGTCTGAAACTGTTTCAAAGCCTCACTCGAGTGCATTTTGGCATTTTTATATTCGTATTTTCCTGATGCTGGTCAAACACACTGATTGCCAAATACTTTTTGACAAATAACAATTTTGTTGTCAATGTTAAAAGATTTTAAGCTGTAGCTAAAACATATCTAGGACCTATGACTATAGTAGAAGGTAGGGTAGGGTTGTTGTCAAGTGCCCCCGCGGGGATGTAGCTGGTTAGCTGCAGAGCATCCATCCAGTCAATGCTGCCCACCCTGGCTTCGCTTTCTGAGGGTGCCTCTGTCAAGGGACGTGGAGAAAGCTGAGGGAGAGCGGAAACTCACCTCACTGGCAAGGGGGAGAGAGCCAACCCCTCTGAGCGTCCAGCTCAGCAGCTAACAGTTCTCTCCAGCAGGGTAACGTTGGTGATAACAGCATCTTTATGTTAAGCATGCAAAGTAGAATGTATCCATTTAAGATAATATTACCACAATTGTGATGTTAATTTCTGCTAGCGCACTATTTGGAATTTCCATTATGGGTTAACATCAAGCTAACGGACTAGCTAGTCTGACTATTAACGACACCCCCATTCTTTGTTTGAGAAAGAAAGTCCACCCATAAATGTCAGTTCACACTGGCTGGAGTGGGGCTTGAAAATCATCTTTGAGTGAAGCCATTTGGAACACTTGAGTTTACATGTGTTCAGATGTGCAGAACTGGTTTGTTTGAAACAAACTGATGTCTTTATCCCAAACCTCTCTTACTTTTTTCCCCCAGTATGTTTGCTCACATAAGTGTTCCAACTCAGATTAAGCAACCACACTTAGATTTTTCATGAATTTCTCATTTCAGCTAGATGAACACCACCTGTATGTGAGTAGGTGTGCGTTTGTGAAAATTGGCCATTAGCAGAATTGATTTCACCTAATGGCTTTGTTTGTGGGCAATTCTCATTCACAACAACACATTTGCAATGCAGAGCTTCAGGTCTCAGTGTCAGAAATCAGTCTGCTTAAACACTTAATGAGTGCTTATATTTTTCAATTAAAATGTATAGGGACTTTATTCTAAAACTCAATAAAACTCAGTACATTGCCAAGTCATGATGCACATCATCACACTGGATGTTTATGGTGAACAGGCTATTTGCAAATTTATATTTGTTTTCATTTATTTTTTTCCCCTTTTGTTTATTTCAGTAACTGTTAAACATAAATGTATTCAAAGTAAGGGATATGAAACAGTTTTTTAATTGCCTGCACAATTACCGTTTTGTTGCATAAAACTTTATAAACACAATGGAAATATATTATTATTAATATCAGTATTATTAATGCTTTATATTTTCCCTTTGGAAACTAAGGGGCAAATGGAGCATGCTAGGAAACACTTCATCTGAAATATTACCAAACACGTTCTTAAAGATCCAGTGTCTAAGATTTAGTGGGACTTATAGGCAGAATATGGCAGAAATGGAATATAATGTTCATAAGCATGTATTCATTAGTGCATAATCAGATGAAAATAATAATCATTGTGTTCTTGTTATCGTAGAGTGAGCCCTTTGTATCTACAGAGAGTGTGGGTCCTCTTCCAGAGTCAGCCATATTTCTTAATAATTAATTTTAAGTTTAGTGGCCGCTACAAACTTGCATGCTTGGAAGGGGAGGGTGAGACGAGTGATATTCTGTTGGTTGCAATCTGTAACCTCACTGCTAGATGCCACTGAATCCTACAAACTGGTCTTTCACAGCTAATGTGTTACTTACATAATGTTTAAAGGGATGGTTCACCCCAAAATCATGATACATATTTTTCTCCTGGCCTTTAGTGCTGTTTATCCATAAGATAGTTTTGGTGTGAGCTGCAGAGTTTTAGAGATATCAGCTGTAGAGATGTCTGTCTTCTCTCCATCATAATGTGATGAAATGGCACTCTGCTTGTGGTGATCAAAGCACCAAAAAATACATTTGAAAAATTCAAAACTAGGCAGACATCTCCAAAACTCTGCAACTCACATCAAAAAAACTAGATGGATAAATAATAACAACACTACAGGCTAGAGGAAAAAAGTTTGGGGGTGAACTGTCCCTTTAACTATGTACATTTAACAGCCACAGAGCAAGATTAGCCTTCATTTGGAGTCATCTTTATGGTCACCTTATAAATCTAAATCCACATAATATTAAAATACTGGGAGCAGACATCAGTATTTCAGCATTATTTTACAGTGCATCTACTGTAATTCATTATAATTAAACAGTATAATATTGTATTGGATTACAGTAGACGACAGTGTGTTTTACTGTAATTTTACAGTATATTCCAGCTTGTTACTGATTATTTACAAAGGGCAAAATATGCTACTTTTTCATTTAATATTATAAATCCCCACAATTTTTTAAAAAGTAGAAAACACAAGTAAGTATAGCTGTGGGTTATTGTAAGTCCTCAATCATTTGTACAACTGACTTTCTGAGACTACTACTGTTTGGAAAATTTGTAATAAAAAACAAAACTAACAAGCACTTAGAGGAATCTGTCTCCAATAAAAGCATTAATGACAGGCCTTGTTGAGCTCTTGAGCAAAACCTGAGACGCTGAATTAAAATGCCATTAAGTGTAGTGTAATAGGACCACACATCATCATCAGTATGATGTTGATGGATAGTGACTGGACTTGTGAAGGCATGAGAGCACATATTTCCGCTGCCTGACTGTATTACGCTGATAAATTAGTTTTCTACTGTTAGTATTAACCAACTGCATTA
>JAJHUR010123723.1:1473-12919 GCA_027495735.1 Lutjanus campechanus | reverse complement strand
CACTGTAATAATGGTAAATCTAATGGGCAGTAAAACTGAGAGCTGAGCTGCACACTGGACTCTGAGTGTGTGTGTGTGTGTGTGTGATGAATATTTGATACTGCAGCTGTTTGGAAACACACACACACTCTTCCTCTCTCACACACACACACACACAGTTATATACATCCAGTGTTCATTTACATTTAGTTAAAACTTGTCGTGAAAACCCGACTGAGCGTGTCTCGGTTATTATAACCTGCTGCAGGGTTGCTAAGCAACAGTGTTGATCTGTGGAGCAGTTGGAGGGTCGATGCCTTGCTCCAGGGTACCTGGGCAGCTCCTGCTCACAATGACACTGTACCTGAGCAGTAAATAGAGACGCCTCCACGCCACTTTATCATGTCTGGTCCCGCAGCCTGGAGAACAGCGTGACTCCGTCTCTTTACTTCTTAAACAACTACGATGTTAATAAAACATTTGTGTTTAGACACTTTGCTTCACCTGCCGTCTAAAAAGGCTTCGAGGGCGCACAGACACAGATGAGGACAGAACCGTGAGTGGATCAGAGACCTGCGTTCCTGTGGATGCTGGTGTTTGAAAACAGGGCTGCTCTGTTAATCACAATACAGCCAAGTGCAACGTTCAAATCACAGAACCAAATCACAATATTTAACAAAAGGAAAAATGTGTGAGAAAACATGATGATGATGATGATGATGATGAGGTCCTGTAGAGCTGCAGAGATGATCTGACCTAAAAACATGTTTGTCTGGTTCAGATCTCCATAAATATCACAGCATCATGATTTATTAAGGTTTTTCTTCAGTAAAAATGAAAATTGTGATGCAGAAATGATTATTCCCACTTATAGTATCACATACTGTAATTTCAGTTTCAGTCACAATAATCACAGTATGACTTTATTTACCAGGCTGTGCAGCCCTGTTTGAAAAAACTTTGATTTTGAATAAACTGCTTGAAACTATAATTATATTACTTTTATAATGTATCATCCTCTGAGTTCACTTTTTAGATAAGAAGCAAAATAAGTCAGAGAGCTTCATTTCTTTTGCATTTCACACAAGATGAAGACGACTGTGCTCAAGCCTCGTGCTACGCTAACTGTGATCGTTTGATATCAGGCCTGACCCAGTGTGACCATGTTCTCTGATGGAACAGATGATAACTGAAAATTGCAAATCGTGGTTGAAGCGAGCTCCAAATCCTGGATCAGCCTCCTGTAGAGTCTGAACGTTTGAGCCACATCCAGACTGAGCTGTCAGGGAATTTGGCTCTGAGCTTGTTTATGTGGTGAATTCTCAGGTTAAATAAAGTTGATTTGGGAATTTTGGAACCATTTCCACTTTAGAACCGGTTCTTGATGCCCGACCATAGTTCTAAAGGATTCTACTGACACACCAGTGGAACATTTAGACATGAAACTTTGTTGTGTTTTCCTTTAATTTGTCGCCTTCATGTAGGATTTTATCACAAACATAGTTTTAGTTGTTTATAGCACAATAATATCTGATTTATTTACTCGTTCTGAGTGTATAAACAGTATAAATATGTTTGAGTTTGTCACAGCTTCAAGATGCTGGAGAAGCTTGAAAAGTGTTTAAATGAGATTTTGGATAAGTTGAAGGAACCCTGCGGACGATTTGAGCCTGAAGCAGAGGCCGTGTGAGGCTGATTTATGATGGAGGTGAACGCTGACGTCTTCAGAGTTCAGGTCACCGGTTCGTTCAGTGGAAACATCCAGCTGTTCTCCAGCTGTGAGAGGCTGTAAATCCACATGCAGGTAAACACACTTACAGGTGTTCAGCTGTTAAATATTTACAGCACACACACTCTGCACAGTCAGCATCTTCAGACGCCGCTGCTTTCTATAGGAACACACTGCTGTGTGTGTGTGTGTGTGTGTGTGTGTGTGTGTGTGTGTGTGTGCTGATATACACCTCACCATAAAACCTCCTCTGTTCTCTGCTTCCTCATGATGATCAGTATCTCTTTTATTTCTTTCTTCATTTGTTTTTTCTTTCACTTCCATCAGTTTTTCCTCTTTTATCTGTCCTGCAGTGTGTGTGTGTGTGTGTGTGTGGGTGTCTGTGTGTGTGTGTGTGTGTGTGTGTGTGTGTGTGTGTGTGTGTGTGTGCTGCAGTCTTTTTTTATTCCTCAGTTTTTTATGCAGCTCTCTCTCTCTCTCTCTCTCTCTCGCTCGCTCTCTCTCTCTCTCTCTCTCTCTCTCTCCTGTCTCTTTCTCTCTCTCTCTCTCGCTCTCTCTCTCTCTCTCTCTCTCTCTCTCTCTCACACACACACACACACAGTTTGAGTGTTTGTGTCTAATTTTATGACGTTAAATGTGATGAACAAGCTTCTCTGTAGTACCATCAGGTGTGTGAGTGTGTGTTTGCACGTGTTCGATAGTAAAACTGTCTCATTTACAGCTGAGCTCCATAAAAACACAACAGAGCAACATCCTACTCTTCTTCTCTCCTCCTCCTCCTCCTCCTCCTCCTCCACTTGCATCTTCTGTATCCTCTGTTTCTCTTCTCGTCTCATTTCCTTTCTCTCCTCCCTCCCGTCTCGTTTCTTCTCTTCCGTCGTTTCACATTTCACCAGCAGTCCAACACGTGTATGAAGGTAAACATTTAGTTCAGTATTCCTCCTCCTCCTCCTCCTCCTCCTCCTCCCCCTCTGCTGTGTCAATAAAAACTAAAAGATCTTCTGCCTGATTATAAATCAGCAGGTTTAAAGGTGAATCCATCCCTCAGTTTTGTCTGTCAGGTGCTGCTTCAGCAGACTTTACCTGCGGACTCCTGAGGAGCGCAGGACAAATTCATCCTCTCATTCCAGCAGGAGGTGACAGCCTTCATGTAACTACAGAGAGTTGTGGAGCTTTATTTGATGGTGACGGTTCAACAGTTTCATGGTGTCATATAGAGACATCAGCCTGTCCAGTAAACAGACACTCAGAAGTGTTGGAGGGAGTCGGGTCAGACATTTAGAACCAGCGGGTCTGTCCTGGTCTGTCCTGATCATCATGTGTTCTGCCATCTGTCGTCTCTTCAGGCTTCCAGCTGGACTTAAACCATTAAACCAGTTTTTTCTGTTGCTGTCGGCTTCTTCAGCTCATCAGATTTAACTTGGACAGAGTGGACTTCATGTTTTCATCTTTTGTCGCTTGTGTTTCTTTTTTATTTTTTGCGTTGCAACATTTTTCTGAAAGCTGTGTCCGAGTTGTAGTTTGTTGTGTTGTGCTAACACTGAAATCCCCTCAGGATGAATTGTGATAACTTTATTGATCCTCTGATGTCTCATCTGGTGCTCTACGTCTTACTTTACAAGTGTTTTCTTACAGCAGAGTGGCCTTCCCATCCCACTCTGGTGCGAATACGTGAAAGTCAGATTGTGAACATTGTTCGTTCTCGTCGGCTCTCGTTGTGTTGTCTCGTCACTTTTTGGATAAATTCCTAAAACTTTAACTTAAATGTTTGTTTATGAAGCTAATCTTTGCATCAGCCTGAAGATTAAAGCTTCAGAGAACTCACTCAGAGACCATTCTTTATTTTTGGTGATCACTGATTTATGTAGATCCACTTTTTGACTCCTTGTGCTGCTGCATCGCTGCAGACTTTCTGATGACTTTTACCTGCCTGTTGATCAACTGACCATCATAACGTTTCACTGGAAATATGTACGACTACACAGAGCTAAATCCACTCAGATGGAGGGTCTGTTCAGTATCTCACACACCATCAGGAATGAATAGAACTTTCTGTATGCTTTCATACTTGTCATGCATTAAATAAATTGATATTGAATGGATGCAAAACACTGCTGGAGTTTCACAGGAAAACAGTGTTGCAGAATCTCCCAAACAATGGAAGTGAATTTATCAGTTTTCAAACAAACACACACCAGCTCCGTCCTGCTCGTCTGGTGTGATCCCAGTCTCCTGAAGTCCCAACATGCCAAGTTCAGATGTTATTTCCACCATGTTTGTATCCTGAATCTTCACTGTAGATCTTCAGCTTGGAGCCGCGTTCACGTGCACACTGTCTGAACTGTGTGTGTGTGTGTGTGAGACGGTGTGCAAACAGCATGTCGGGACTTTATGAGACTTGGATTAACACCAGACGAGCAGCATGGAGGTGGTGAAAAGTGGTCACTATTCACTCTCCTGTGAAACTCCAGCAGTGTTTTGTGGACTGAGGGTGAGCAGATAATGACTGAGTTGTCATTTTTGGGTGAACTATTCCTTTAAACTTCCCAGTTCAGCCTGGGTGTAACAGATTTTGTCGTCCTCGTCATCACTGTAGTTAAAGATTTATCTGCACTGTGTTGTTTTGCTGTATCATCTCCTCCAGGCACAACTCTGTAAATGTTTTTGTGAGCAGCTGCTTGTCTGTAAAACTCTTTATAAAAAAGGTGCATTCAGTTGTTTCAAACACAAAGTTTGACAGTCTGACAGCAGAGAAACGTTTATTTGTCTCGGTGGAAAAATCCCACAAACACAAACAGAAAAGAGTCTTTATTTATTCTGGTAGTAAGAATCTGCTTCCTCTCCTCTTTGTCTCCTCCTCTCCTCATCTCCTCGTGTCCTCCTCTCCTCCTCTCCTCGTGTCCTCCTCTCCTCCTCTCCTCGTGTCCTCCTCTCCTCGTGTCCTCCTCTCCTCAGACGTGTCGGGCAGCGCAGTCGGAGGTCACGGAGGCTCTCAGGGAGACAGAGGAGGTCTGGGTTCGGTCCTCAGAGATCTGGTCAAACCAGGAGACGAGAACCTGAGAGAGATGAACAAGAAGCTGCAGAACATGTTGGAGGAACAGCTGACCAAGAACATGCACCTGCAGAAGGTAACACACACACACACACACACACACACAGTATGCCAACTGAAAGAGTTTAAATGTAAATTAAGGTTGTGACAAAACTGAAACTCGTCCAGAAATACTGAAAAATCCCCCGAGTTTCTCTTCAGACGTCGTGTTTTGTCATCAAACAAGTTTTAGCAATTAATCTTCAGTCAGCTGGCTAATCGATTAAGAGTTTCTGCACAAAACACAAATACACAACTCACAGAAGTCCAGAGGACATGCAGGAAGTGATCAGTTTGACATCACTGCAGCTCAGGGTTTCTGGGTAATGTAGTTGATGTTAGAAGTTACAAAATGACGCAGCTTTAAATCTACATGTTGGACCCGTGTGTGTGTGTGTGTGTGTGTGTGTAGGGCTGTTAATTCATAGTGGGGAGTGAAGTTATGTTTTGAGGAGTGTGTGTGGGAGGACAGGACGCCCAGAGGGAGGTCCAGGTTACACACACACACACACACACACACTCTAACCTTGACAGAGGAGACAAACTTCAGTTTCCTGTTGTTGTTTTGTTTTTTTTCTCTGCTGATCAGAACTCATTTTATCCACGTTAACAAGAACCTCAAAGGTTCCTTCAGCCTGTTCTCGTCTGTTTCCATCACGGTTTAGATTCTGTAAATCAGTCCGCTGACAAACACGTCTGCATCATTTTTTCGTGCAGCTGTGCAACAACAACAACAACGTACGTTGTTGTTGTTGTTGCACAGAGTGTCAAATTTACTTTTTTGTCCACCTGCCAAACAGTTTGTTAATGTTCAGATCAATAGATTATCATCGTATCAGTCAGGCGACTCTGTTCTTCTGTAACTCAGCACTGAAGCACAAAGAACAAAAAACTACCTGGTTTACAGTCGCTGATTTTTAAAATGGTGGATAAAACTAAATGTTGTGTGGATGTTTGGCTCAGTTGGTGGAGCGTCCGACCCAGGCCGTGCTCCCGCCTGTGGCCCTTTGCTGCACACCATCCCCTCTCTCTCTGCCCTGTTTCCTGTCTGCTCTCCAGCTGTCCTGTCAATAAAGGCAAAAATGGCAGAAAAAATAACTTTAAAAAAACAAAGCAAAAACTAAATGTTGTGAGTAATCAACCAATCAGAAATGTTCTGCGCTGTAAGCCCCTCCCCCAAAGTCCCTCTACTTTTGGAAAATAGCGTGAAATAACGTCCCCAGAACTAAATTTAAACCTGGTCCCTGCAGTGGAAACACTCTGAGTTCCTGCAAAGGCTCCTGGGTAAAAGTTGACAGTCGTCAGTAAACCTGCAAAAGTTATTTTCAAGTTTCAAATGTTTGCTGCTTATATTTGAGAATTTTTTGTTTGCTTTTATCTTTTATATTTTGATCATAAATGAAATATTTTCAGTTTTCTGATATTAATCAGAAAAAAAGCAGAAAATCTTCCACAAATTGAAAATTTTGCAGGACAGAGAAGTTAAAGGATTAATCAGCTTATTATTTTATATAATTACACCCTGAACTCTGAGAAACCAGGACGGACTCTTTTCACTTTTCTGAGAAAAAATTAATCAGAGCGACAGATAACCTGTTGGTAGCAGCTGTAAAGATAATTTAGATGGACGTTCCTCAGGTCAGACTCCCACCGATCATTAATGAAACCGTCTCAGCTGAAGGTTCGTTTAGAGTCACATCAGAGTTTCCTGTTGTCATGGAGACGTACATGTTTTAAATGTCCATGTTGTTCAAAGTTAATAACAGCGAACTGTCTCCGTCTGCAGGACCTGGAGGTTTTGTCCCAGGAATTAGTCCGTCTCAGTAAAGACAGCAGTCCTGGAGGCAGCGCGGCCGGGTCGGGATGAGACTATCGCCTGGATCCATCCGTCCATTCCCTTCCTTCTCACAACATTTATTCACCTCAGCTGGAAGGTGTGGGCTGGGCTCAGACTAACACCTGGTACCAACATTTCTCCCTGCGTTCATCAACCTAAGACCTGCTGTGGGGCCCCGACTATTGACTGGAGCCGCTATTATTTCACCACCTCAGTCTGCGTGCTGGGCCATGACTAAATACTGGATTTTGTCCATCTCTTGTTTCTTGACGAGGAGACAAATGAAGGGAGGAAATGGAAAAGTTGGGCTCAGCTCATTTGTGTTGCTGTTGAATGTACTGTGATTAGACTGCACCACTCAGTTCTTCTGTCGAGTCCTGGCTACGACCTGGAAAACACACAATGTAACAGACTAAATCTTTACTTTGACTGATCTGTATCTGATGTCTGTCTGTTGGGTCCTGGCTAATTCCTGGAATACACGCGCCTGGCACCTTAACTGAGTTCTGTTATTGGTTCTTAATGTGCAGTAACTCTGTTGTGATCTGGCTATTTCCTGGGCTTCCTGTCTGCAGCTAAAACATTCTAGATACCTGGGGTCTGACTACGACCTGGATCATTGGAGAGGTTTTCAGATTTGACAAAAAAAAAAACCTCCCTGTGCTTTCAGCCACATCTCATGAGCTTCTTTAGTTGCCATGGAGATGGTTTATTTCTTGTCAGGTGACAACTAAACCATCTCCACGACATCTGAGCGACGGCGTCGTAACACAAACAGCTCATGATCATATCGACACCAGGCGTTAGACCTACCCGACAAACATGTCCGCCGGTCAACAGTTCGTTCTTCACCTCCAACTGAAAAGTAGACAGACGCAGCGTGAATTAAAAACAGGCCAAACTAAAACACGCACACGTCTGCTGTCCACACTGACGAGATCTCGTCACTTAACACGTCATGTTTCCATCAACGTTTTCTGATGTGATTCTTCATCGTGTGAATAAAGACGTTGGAAACGCGGCTGCAGTCAGTGTGAACAGGAGACGTGATTGTTTTTTAAAACTGCGCAAAATTCTGCTTGTTTGCAGACAAACAGCGACAGAAATAATCTCTAAAATCTCTTTAATAACCAAAATTATACAAAAAAACATTGACATTATTTTCTGCCGCTGATCTTCTCTCACTCATTAAATCAAAGTGGGCCATGGCTATATCATGGAGCACAAACATACTGGACTCATGTTAACAGATTGTATGTTTTTTTTTTCATTAACTGAGTTTTTATACGTGTTTGTTTGTTATGTCGGGCCGTGGTTATTTCCTGGTCACAACTGTGTGTCTTACATGTTTTTGCAGCTCGGCTATGATGTGAAACTATTCTGCATCCCTTCTTTTATTTATTCCCTCTCATACACTCGGGGATGTGAAACGGTTCTTGGCTGGGACTATTTGCTGGATAATCCTCGTCCATAAAGTGTAATTAGTGCCTGTTATTTGGAGGTTTTATTTTAAAGAAATTTAAAATGAATTTATTAACTTATTTTGAGATTTAGAAACAAAACAAAATGCATGACAACCAGATAAAATCTTCAGTAACAGAAAAATGGCTGAATTTCAGAGCGTGAGAAGATAAATTAAGATCAAAATTAGTTAACGAGCCACTACTTTTTTTTTTTCCCCTCTTTTGGATTAAAAACTGAAAACAACGAGCTGATTTGGGGTTTGGTTTCCCTCTTCTCCTCCTGTCGGGCATTTGATGTAGTTGGGATGCAAAATGGCTCAATACAAACTAAATAATTGTCTGTATCTCTTTGCTTTATGCTAATTGAGCTTTTTATCTCCAGGGCCGTGTCTATATCTTGGATCACATGAACTGTAATTTGTCTTGCACTATTAATTTTTTGTGACTTATTTCCATCCATGCTGGGGACTCCAAATGGTGCAGTAAAAACAAGTGAAACTGTCAGCTTTGGCTGCCTTTTTTTTTTTTTCTCCATGTCGGGCCGGGTCTACTTCCTGCTTCAACAACAGATCTTCTGTATCTTTAAATCTGCTTCTGTTTTGTGACTCATTCTGACATCAAGTCAAACGTCTGCTCTGCCTTCGTTTCTTCTCTCGGACTCTGACTACGTCCTGGATTGAATCTCTGCTGCAGGCTGCTTCTGGTGACCGGGCTCTGACTACACCCTGGGCATTACGCTTGTAGCGGACCGTGTGTTTTATGTTGTAACTGCCTGTATATTTCTGCTTTATTTTTGTTTGTACACTGCAAAAAAATACACACGAGTGAGAAAAACCCCGACGAGTTTCAGTGCAGCTTCAGGAACAAACAGAAGAAATTCAGAAATATTCAGAAATATTGACTGAAGATAAATCTGGTGTTAAAGATTTAAATGACTCTAACTTCACTGTAAAAACTGTCAGAGTCGGTCGAGCTGCACTGAAAACACTGAAGCGTTCTCTCTCTCTCTCTCTCTCTCTCGCTGCACCGGACTGACTGAGCGGGATCGGTCTATGTGCTGGGCAGCGTCTCGGCCTGTTGCTTTGTTTTTGTTTGTAATGTTTAAATCTGTATATATATACGCTGTGATATGACTTCTAACTGTATGAAGAATCGACGGATCTATTTATGAGACTGATGATGATCATGACGCTAATTATTGTAACAACGAGAACATATGATAAATGATAAAATATTGTCTGAAGACGACGATGACGTGTCGGAGTTTTTTTTTCTGCTGCTCACAAACTTTCACCTGAACTACATGAGAGTCAGAACAGTTTGTCAAGGTTTCAACTTAAATTTAAGAAGTATTAAAACAATCATAAGTGCAATTTAAGACCTGTTTTACGTCTATAATGGACAAAAAGTTACAAACACTAGTTGCATTAGTTGTTTTAGTTATTATTTGTATAATGTTGGTTTTGTTCTGTAGCTGTTTCAGGATGATCAAAACAAGTTTTCCTCAAAAAACACACACATGCATCATAAAGTGAGGCGATCAGTCCTCAGCAGTGTGAATGTTCACGTCATCCCTCGACTCTCTGCGCCTCCATTTCCTGTCATATCAGCAGCTTTCTCATCAATAAAAACCATAAAAAAGCCAAAAAATTAAAAAGTGAGATTTAAGTTAATGCAGCTTAATAAAAGTAACATTAACTTCATAATTCAATCAAGTTGTCTTAAAATATT
The DNA here is from genome assembly GCA_027495735.1 of Lutjanus campechanus. Classification (NCBI taxonomy): domain Eukaryota; kingdom Metazoa; phylum Chordata; class Actinopteri; order Lutjaniformes; family Lutjanidae; genus Lutjanus; species Lutjanus campechanus. Next base: position 3,089 of record JAJHUR010123723.1, on the reverse strand, counting down.
CCTCCTGATCTGAACTTTACTACATTTAAATTACTTTAACAACTAATTTGACACATTAAAAACCCTCAAGCCTTTTATTTTGAAAGTCACAAGTCTTTACTTCTTTCATAATTTTTGCTCATGAATCAGTAAATCAAACACTCAGTTAATTAATCATCTGCTCAAAATAAAAGTGACGTCTTCACGGCTTCAGAAAATCTGAATTTGATTTGAAACGTCAAGACGAGGAGGAAGAGGAAGGATGAAGGAGAGTCTCACAGATTTTCCAGTGAACTCAGAAAATCATCTTCAATAAAGTTTGAATACATTTTTTTTTATCTCTGCAAGTGATTAAAGAAAAATAAAAACTAAAGGAAAAGAGTTTGTTTGTCTCAGTTTAGTTTGATTTTTTCATGAATTTGTTTGTTTGTTTGTCGTCTTTTACTTTTCTTGTTGGGATCGGTCTACTTCCTGGACCACACGTTTGAAGAGAAGACAACGATATTTTATTGATGGTAAACATAACATTTTAACAACTAGACTCCCTTTAAAAATTGCACAATTTGCACAACAATTTTAGGGTTTTTGAGTTTGGAGAAACTATGAACTTTGTGAAACTCTCTATGATAAATTCTTTCTTATTCGAGCCTTCGTATGAATTCAGCAAATGTTCTACATGAAGTTATTTCTTCCTTTGTGTGAAAACATCGTCTCTGTTTGTCTCTGTGTGTCTCTGCGTGTCTCTGCGTGTCTCTGTTTGTCTCTGCGTGTCTCTGTTTGTCTCTGTTTGTCTCAGTTTGTCTCTGCGTGTCTCTGTGTGTCTCTGCGTGTCTCTGTGTGTCTCTGTTTGTCTCTGCGTGTCTCAGTTTGTCTCTGTTTGTCTCTGCGTGTCTCTGTGTGTCTCTGTTTGTCTCTGCGTGTCTCTGCGTGTCTCTGCGTGTCGCCTGGACTGCAGGTTAAAAACAACACAGTTAATCTTTGCAAAACAGAAATAATAAACCTGCGTGTTTATTTGGAGCAGAGAGGTGAGATCTGATCACAGTGAACACATGTTAACACCAGGTGTAAACAGGTCTCACTGTTTTCTTTGCTCATTAATCAATCATGAACTTTAATGATGTTTGTTGTGCATCAACTGTTTTAAACATTAATTCACATCTTCCTAATAAACGAGTTATTTGCAGATTTTTCTCCTTTTCTTGTATTTTAGTTTCCTATCAGTTTAATTTCTTTGTTAAATTCACATTTACAGCCGAGTTTGTTTTTTAAAAGTTGCTAAACAAAGACGATGAATGTTCTGTGATTCTGACGGGCTCGGTCTACATCCTGGAAGCAGAGGAGGAAACGTCTCTTCGGTGTTAATCTGTTACGTGAAAGTTTTCCAGAGGAAGTTGAATAAAGTTTGGTTCTTTTGTTCGGAGCAGGTGACTTCAGTCTATCAGCTCTGTGAATCCTGCGCACACTTCCCACAATCCTCTCTGGTTATTGTTGGATCTTGTCAGGATAAAAACTCACTAAACTTTGGTGATGGAGGTCGAGTTTCGGGCTCTCAGTGGGGAGACGCCGCCTCGCTCGGCGCTAATTAGCTGTCCGGCGCTTCCTGTCCCGCAGAGAGAGGCAGATTAGAGGGGTGACCG
>JAJHUR010123721.1:0-15105 GCA_027495735.1 Lutjanus campechanus | reverse complement strand
ATTCCAGACTTGTACAAAACAAAGATTACAGTAAGAAAAAAAATTACTTATAATTAATCACGGAACTGGATTAATTCCAAATGTCATCAAACCTGTTTGATGTGTGAGGGGACTTTGGTGGGACTACACTATAGAAGTAGAGTTATTGAATATTATTCCCAATAAAAATTCCCTAAAATTAAGTAAAAGCATGTTTTTCCAAAGCAAATGCTGTAGTATAACCAGTAGGATGCAATTATTGTGTGAGGTGAGTTTGGTGGCATTATGTTTCATAGAAGTGAAGTTATTGAATAATCGTTTATTGTTTCTTTTCGGTATAGACATTTGTAGACGGTCCCTGTGCTCTGGTCTCGCGGCCGGCTGCTTGTACAGACCAATGTAATTATTATAATATTAATTAATATAATAATTAATTCATACTGCACAGAGAATCTTATCCACAACATCTTCATGTGCATTTCTTCTTCTAACACTGTTGTTTTGTTTACTGAGCCAGTATCCAATGGAAAGCTTGCCATAATAATGAGCAACGAATGGGAAGCCTCGCATGAGCAACGTCTTGCACAACAATTCTGACTAGTCATGATTACGTTTGAGATATCTTTAATTTTCATTTCGCCTAGTCAAAACTGAATTACAGATATCTGTAATTGTCATTTAGGATGTGTGACGAGTCGAGTGTCGTTTTAAGTGACGTCATTTCGGATATCTGCAATTCAATTTTGACTAGTCAAAATTGAATTACAGATATCTCTAATTGTACTTTTGACTAGTCAGAATGAAATTATAGATATCTTTAATGAAAATTCTTACTAGTCATAATATAATTACGACTAGTCAAAATTAAATTATTGATATCTATAATGTTAATTCCGGATAGTCAACTTTAGCTATTAAATGTTAAAACGGCTTGCCATAGTTGTCACAAGAACCGACACTACCGGTAATCTGAACGTGACCGAACCTGGATCCGCTCCAGCTGTTTGGTGTGGCCACAGCCACAGTTGAAGCCCATAAACATGACGCGCCATGTGTCTTTCTCCGGTCAGTTGTCATGGGAACAAGACGCTCTGACGGTGGTGCGCATTTAGACCTAATACATCCATGGTTTGGAGCAGAGACAAAACAAACGTGTGTGAATATATAAAACGGAGCTGAAGAATGAAACAATAAGTTTACACCAGTCAGTGGAAACAGCCTGAAAGTGAGTGAATGAGAACAGCAGTTCTATCATTGAACTACTAGGAGAATAATAATAATGACTACATAACTTCCTGTTTGTGTGGAGGCATATTTACCATTTTACCTCATGTTTCTGCCTGAGAAGTTGTTAAAGTGCAGCTTAGCCTAAAAACAAGTTTGATGTGTCAGTTGTTACAATTATTGTTGTTGTTGTTGTTGTTGTTGTTATTATTAGGCCTATTATTATTATTATTATTATTTAATAAAGTAGCCTAATGATTTTAGAAGCACATGCTTTTTTTCAGTTGTGGTATCGAATAGAGTATCGAGAATCGTGGAAATTTACTAGTATTGGTATCGACTACTGAAATTCTGGTATTGTGACAACCCTACTTGAGACTTTGCATATAGTGTTTGTTTTTTGGGGTGTGATCAGGGCACAGACAGAACATTAAAGATTACATGATTACATGATTACAAAGTTACATGCATTATAAATCATACATTTTCTTGGTCAATTAAAAATAAAATCCATAGGCTTTACTATTATTATTATTATTATTATTATTATTATCATTATTATTAAGGATATATTGAGGAAGAGCTTGGTCTGGGAAAAGGGTGGGAATGGATGGCAATAAAACAAGGCAGCTATTGCAGTTCTAATCACTGTCATGGTCTATTCCTGGCTTACTTATTCCTTACTTTTTTGGCTTTTTTCTGTCCTCTATTCGAGTGTGCAATGTCAGGCCCCTTTGACCTCAAAACCCATGTGGAATACAGCCCAGTTAGGCCACTGTAAAGGCTTATTTGCAGCTGAAGTTATCCCTTGAATTTAGCTTGATAGCTAATGTTTGCTAATGTGACTGTGATCTGGCAAACATCTATTTCTGGGCAGCTGTCACTACTATTTAACTTCAGTCCACAGCCCACTGAGCAGAGGTGGAGTGTGACTAAGTGAAATAAAGTAGTTAACCTAAGTAGCCTACTGGACAGTTGTGAGGTACTTTACAGTAGGCTAACAATACCTGAGTATTTCCATTTTATTATTCCGTATAAAACTCTACTGAAACTACATTTCATAGGCAAAGATTGTAATTTGACAACCATAGTTACTAACATTATTTTGTAAATTAAGATGTTAAAATCTACAATGAAACTAAACTGCAGTACTGGTTTACAAGTTGAATAATACCAATATAAACTATATGCTTGAAAAGTGAATTTTGGGTTGTCATGGCGATGGTGATTGCTGTCTTCCTGGCTCAGAGACTTCAGTTCAGATTATAACTAAGGTAGGAGCCACTTCTCACACTCCTGCTTCTATACGTCAAAGACAGTAACTCCTATTGGCTAAATGGTGATATCATAAGCAATAGGATAGGATATTTTTTCCATGAACAGGTATAAAACCACCAAACAGAAAGTTGTTTTGATCCAGTAACCCAAAAGTGATATAAAAAGTAACACCAACATATGGTCTAACTTAACCCGTTGGTATTGGGCCAAGATGACTAGTGTTGCATCAGTGAAATATTGATCCCACACCAGGTAAATGTTTAACCAAATGTTCTTTAGTGTATGGGTGGTGGCCTCATGCAAATGTTTTATTAAGTTTGTGTGTTCTCCCATGTTCCCCTAGTCTTATGTACCTATTACTAGCAGAGATGTGAGTGTGGTGAAGTGCACTTCAGTGACAAATAGTTCTGGTGTGAATAGCTGGTTGTTGTAGTATAAAGTGATTCCCTGCTTGAAATCTTATCTCTGTGACTTTACTCTTATAAGTATGCAATAGTAACTGACCTATGAAGGTTGATTATCTGCAGGCTGCCTTGTCAGTGTGGCTGCTGTGGAAAAATGTTCGCACTTCCCCCTTGTGAATTCTGGGAAGGTGGTAAAAAAAAGTTGCAGGGCTCATGAGTAAGGCTTGCTTGAGTAAAGTGAAATGCCTGCTAACTTGCCCAACTGTTCAAGTGGTAAAGAGAGTTAAACTACTTAACTAACTTGATGGTTGATTAATTGTTAAAGTAATTTTTCGTGCAAAAAAATGGCAGAAAATGCTATTTTCAGCCTGTCAAATATGAAGATTTACTGATTTTTTTAATTATCATCATATTATCAATATATTTGGATTTTAATTGACAAAACAAGACATTTAAAGACAACACCATGGGCACTGAATGGACATTTTGTAGATGCTGCAGTCCTAGATAATACATGACAATTAACTTTGTCTTTATTGTTTTTTGATAACCGCTAATTAATAAAACATTTTATCCAGGTGAAAGTAAAAATAGACTTTTTGCCCAACTGGGAAAGTGAAAAAATATTAATGTTGAACCCTGAAGCCCTGTGCTACAACTCTCATCTGTAAATGTTTGCCAGAACACTGACTAAGATAACCATGTATTCTAGATTGTAATTGGTATAGAATAACGGAATTATACATGACTTTACGTTGTTTTAATATCAGCATTATATATTGCATCAGCCATCAAAAAAAACATATCGGTTGACTAGTAATATACAATGTATTCTATAGATGAATAGTAGGAAACCATTAAGAATATGCCACTCTTGTTGGTTAGGGAACAGCTGACATATGTGACATATTTTTGTATATAATGTAACTAGGTGGTAAGTATAACTAAGTGCCAAAAAAAACCCTTTGAAAAATTCAACAGCAATATGACTCCTGAATACTGGCTTGTTGCAGTTTCATGTGACTATTTACTGTCTACTGTCAGCCAACTGTATCACTGTGCAGAAGTAAGCACAAAGTTCAGTTGAGTTTTCCTGCTGAGTTTTGTTTTGTTTTGTTTTGTCTTTGATGCTATGAGTACCACAACCCAAGTGTCACCTAGTAGCATTGTATTGAAGATCTCCAGTGATCCATACCAAAACAATCTAGACTGATATGCACATTCCATTTATGTATGTTTATGTGAGTATGCATATGATGTGTGCCAGGTCTGTGTGTGTATGTGGTTATCTGGAGTCAGTTTGGTAGGGTTTAAGCATAAATAAATTATTTCATTTAAAATACAGATGCATATGTATGCACATTATTAATGTAATTTGCATGCAAAATAGGCTCACCCAACCAGTAGACAAAAAAATTCCTCATTCTTTCTCTTCATGGCTGATAAAAGCACAGGAGTCGCTGGATAAAACACTTAAGGTAAGATAATGTTTGCAAGGGACAGTGAGATTGCTGTTGTTGATGCATATTGGGTGAGAAAAGAGATGTAGTTCACACAAAACTACGACAAACTGAGACTTTCTTGACTTGTAAAATTATGTTTTAAACTGACAATTAACTCACATGGAATTTGTGTCATGGTTCAAACAGAGTCAAAAAATAATTTGTCTCTCACCATAGACTACTGTTCATATTTTTTTTGCAATCCAGGTCCCATGGGGCACACTGAAAGGGGCCTGATTTAGACACTCCATCCAGCAGAAGTGCCTTTGTGTTTTTGTACCAGGATAGGTCCTGCTTGTTTTAACATGCTATGAACATGTTCTGCAGGAAAGGAATCTGATACACCGGACTGAGAATAACAACACCAGTATTATGTTCAGTATTCGCAGGTGCACTTTAAGGTCACGTCGTCTCATTTTATTATCATGTGCAATAGTACATTATTAGGGGCCGGGCAGCCTAAGCTGCCAGGACCCTCTTGTAATCCTGCGTGTTCTTCTTTCTTTCTTTCTTCTTCTTCTTCTTCTTCTTCCGAGGAAATCCTACTTCCCATGCACGAAAAATGACCAAATTTTGCACAAAGGTCCAGTCCCATGCCAGATTGCCTCAGCTGCAAAAACAGGCCAATAGTCCTGATGGTGGCGCTACAGCAAGCCTCTAAAGTTTAAAACTTTGAAAAATCATAACAAATCAACCATATGTGCTACAGATTTGCAACTTTCATCAAAATGTAGCCCCAATACTGAAGACACTTTTGTACATTTAAACTTATTGCAAATTATGAAGTCCATCACTCTGTTTTTTTTCAAAAACTGTAAAACTTATTAAACCTATCTCCTCCCACAATTTTTGCTCAATTGACACCAAACTTGCTACAGAGCATCTTCAGACTGTCCTTCACAAACGATCCTCACAGATTTTTGATTTATGGAAAATTGAGCCTACAGTGCATCAAAATGTTTGACTGTAAACTGTATTGTAAACATATACTTGCAAATTCTTGCTAAATACATTTTCAATGTTCATGAAAAAAATTGACAAAATTTTGGAGTCATAGTAGATGATGTTTGGAAAATATCAGAATTTTATCTCAAAAACAGAATTTTTTACAGCATTTTGAATTTCGCTCTCTTGAGAACAATTGGAGTCAATGCAAAAATGTCATTTTTAAACATCAGTTTTTCACTTATGGAGCCAATAAATCATTGTTTAAAACAAATGACCAACATCTCCATACTGTCTAGATGCAATTTGTGTATTTTGAGATTTTTGTCTCTATAACTGAATTTTTGACAGCTGTTTGAAATCTGCCTTTACACGCTAACAGCTGCTGTCTTGCACACAGGTGACTGACTGAGTCAGTTTGTGAAGCTACAGGTGATGTTTCCATTTGCCTTTTAGCTCAGTGAGATAGAGGATGGTTGAAGATCGTGAGTTCGAGCCTCAGCTCAAGAATTTCCTTCGGGATTAATAAAGTTCTATCTTATCTTATCTTATCTTATCTTATCTAATCTTATCTTATCTTATCTTATCTTGAGGGAGCAGAACAGACCTTCAGTTAGTGCACGATGAGCCTAAACGTCCCAGGGCTGGTGGTGATGGTACTCTTCTACCTGATGGTGCTGGGCACCGGCATCTGGGCCTCCATGAAGTCCAAGCGGCTGCAGGACAGCAGGCAGGGAGACCGGACAGAGATCACTCTGCTGGGCAACAGAGGGATCAGTGTGGCGGTGGGAGTCTTCACCATGACAGGTGAGTGTGTGATGGGGCAGCTGAAACACAATTAAAAAAATTAAATAAAAGAAAAAAGAAAAAAAAATTTAAATGAATTTGGGATCTAATTTGAATCCCATTTACTGTATTTTTTACATATATTTACAGACTACACTAACTAATACAAAATTCAGGAAATAATTATACTGGTCATCATGGTAAATTCTGCCAGAATAATACTGAATATGCATTTAAAAACTGTCTTACTTCTGGATTGTTTAAGCCAGTGGTTTCACAAGGCACACCTGTGTTCATATCTGTGCAAAGTAGCTTCTATAACCTGGGTTTGCTGGGTTTTAATGCCAAATAAGATCACTCATGAAAAAAAAAACATATATACATACATATATATATATATTTAGTCTGCATACACCCCCCTATGCATCATGGCTGCCTTGTGTATCCTGCGTCCATTTGGAGTGATAGTTGTGCACATCTCCAGAAGTCAACACAACGCATACATGAACGCAAACATGTGGTTAAACAGCAAGTATATCTCCAGCCTTAATCTGCCACTGCTCACCACAAGATACCACTAAATCCTACACATTGTGGATGAATTAAAACTAACAATGCTGTGCTGAAGTGGCACTGAATTCTGCATGCTACTACATTTTGGTGTTTTTTATTTTGCAATTCTCACAGGTCAGTTTAGCCTAAACAGAGGGTTACGATGTAAACAGTTATGCTGCTGCAAATCTGTCTCACAAATGTAGGGAATATTTATATATGTATACAGTAGTGTGTGTGTGTGTGTGTGTGTGTGTGTGTGTGTGTGTGTGTGTGTGTGTGTGCGTGCAGCTACATTTGTCGGAGGGGGCTATATCGTTGGTCTGGCAGAGGCAGTGTACACTCCAACCATGGGACTGACCTGGGCTGTCATGCCAGTAACAGCAGCTTTCTCTTTCATTATTGGTAAGACACTTTCAGTTTTTCTCTCTCTGCTCTCTGTGATATTGAATGTCATCAGGGATGTGACCTCTCTCCTCTAATGTATATATTGTACATTAATGACTGCCATAGCATATATGAAAATCATCCTGAAGTTTGCTCATGATACTGTCAGAGGTGGCAAAAGTACACACATTCTTTACTCAAGCAGAAGTACAGAAGGTTGTGTAAAAAAAGAGTGATAAACAACTGGTAAACATAGAGGCACTGATTTAACTTCTTTACTTAGATAAACGTGAAAAAATACAGGCTCTGAAATGTACTCAAAGGAAAAGTATAAGTAAAAAGTAACTGCCTTTACTTAGTTACTTTCCATCTCTGGATACGGTCATAGTAAGTTTGCTTAACAGTCAGGAAATCTCCCATGGTCCTATTGTTGACTGTTTCTCAAATAGTAGTCCTCCTAAATCTTACACACTTGGCCTTTAAACAGAGAAAATCCAGGGATACATGCAGTGACGGAAAACGCTCTCTCTTTATTATCCAATTATTAAGGTGGACTGTTCTTTGCCAAGACGATGAGAGAGAGAAAATATGTGACAATGATGGACCCGTTCCAGATCAAGTATGGACATGTTATAAGCGGAACTCTGTCTGTGGCACTGCTGATATCTGACATAATCTGGGTTACAGGAACTCTAATTGGTTTAGGTAAGTGGAACCTCTGTCAGCTTTCTCTCAAAGTCACATTTTGCAATAATACAGTTGCAATTTTTACTAATCTTTCTATCAGATGTATGTATCTAGCCAGCTATTTATTGATGTAGATCACTGAGCTAGTTACCTAGCATTTTGCTACAGAACGAAATGTTAGTTGACAATTTAGTTAATGATTGATGTAGATTAGATAGTCAGTTAGCTAGTGTTTGGCTAACACTAGCTAACGTAAGACGTATACTGGTGGGGTCGTGTTTACCGTGTTTACGACCTGAGCCAATTTGAACAGCCCCTTTATGCCATGTTCATAACACTGTGAACTGGATGTTTTCTGTTAGCTCCGAGCTCACAAAGTGACATGACATCCATGTCATGAATGAACACCCCCAACTGCAAACGATGTTAATTATGACACTTTTCTTCTTCTTTCTTCATCTTCCTTTTAGAATAGTGGAGCCTAGCACGTAACATATCTACATAAAACAGGAATTATATTGATGTGCACAGTGGACGACAAAGCAGAGTGAGGATTTATTATGCTTTAAATTTACTTTATAGGTGCAACAATGAGTGTGATCCTGGATTTGTCATACAGTCTTTGCATTTGGATCTCTGCTGCAGTAGCCATAATCTACACACTGCTGGGAGGTCTCTACTCTGTGGCCTACACAGACATCATACAGCTAGCCCTCATATTCTTTAGTTTGGTGAGTTCCTTCCTTATATAGAAAATCATTTTTTCCAAAAGCTTATGATGAGACATTTCAACATCTTGAAGCTTGTTAAAGCCTGTTTCAATGTTGCAATCAACTGCAATGAGTTCACAGAAAGTTGTACATTGAGCGTCTTGTCTCATCATGTACCAGCATGCAGTGTGTATAGTCTGAAACTGATCAACTCTCCCTTTACTTTATCAAGTGAATGTGCATGTTGTAATGTTTGTGTCTGTGGTTCACTCTCTCCTCTGCAGTGGCTGTGTGTCCCCTTTATCCTGTTGAACCCTCATTCAGCTGACATTACCACGACCGCTTTCAACGCCACCTACCAGGCCCCCTGGATTGGTTCAGTGGGTGAGGAAACAGCCTGGAGGTGGATCGATAATTTCTTATTATTGGTAGGACTATATTCAGGAATCTTGTACCGTGGCTTAGTTTTTCTGTACATGCAGTCATTGACGACTACTGGAGATGTAACAAACTTACTTAAAAGATTTTAAAGGTGTGCATAACCTCACTGTATCTTTCCCAAAGATACTGTGCATTATATACCCAGGTTGTCTTAAGAACAGAGTTTTCTTGCCCACCTGTTCCCAGTTGCATTAAACCACTTAGGTTTAGGTTTCCCTTAAATTTTTCATCTGAGAATCCCTTAGGAATACTTGAGTTTCTTAAAAAACACTATAAAGATTTTGCATAAAATGTTGTAAGAAAAAACCCTTTAATCTGTGTTTGCCCATAATTACTTAAAAGTGTTCGGTTATGCATTGCTAGAAGGACCTTTGTGACCATTTTCCTCAAAAAAATTCCTCACTGTTATTTGTTGTGTGATATTTGAAATTCTTCTGAATCTGGTTTCATGGCTGCCATTAAAATTGAAGTGAAAGGACAACAAATGGTCAGGATTACACACAAAAAGAGTGTTTTTTGTTTTGTTTCTTAAGGCTCTTGGTAACCTGGGATATCAGGACTTCCACCAGAGGACCCTGTCAGCTTCTTCGTCAGCCACAGCCAGGATCATCTGCTTTATTGCAGCTCCCCTCATGATCGTATTGGGAATACCATCTGTTTTGATTGGAGCAGTTGCAGCATCGACAGGTACAGTGATTGAATTAAATTGAATGAAAAATGAGACCATGCTATTTTTTTGTGTCACATTTTTACATTTTTGGTGTCAGACTGGAACATGACCACATACGGCTCCCCGTCCCCATACGAGCGTGGAGAGGCCAGTCAGGTTCTGCCAATTGCTCTGCAACACCTCACCCCACACTACATCTCCATAGTCGGTGTTGGAGCTATAGCTGCTGCCGTGATGTCATCAACGGACTCAGCTTTACTGTCAGCGGCCTCCATCTTCACAACCAACATCTATAAGAACATCCTGAGGACCAAGGTAGGAGGAGACTGGAGGGGAAGAAGAGACTTGAGGTTATTTTCTTTTCTGTTTGAGTTTAATAGCTTTTTCCCCCTGCAGGCATCAGATCAGGAGCTCCAGTGGGTGATCCGAGTCACTGTGGTGTTGGTGGGCTTGGCTGGCACATCACTCACCTACCTACACAACAGCATCATGCTTTTCTGGATCCTGGGCTCAGACATAACCTACACCATCATGTTTCCTCAACTCGTCTGCGTCCTCTTCTTCAACATCTCCAACGGCTATGGCTCCATCATGGGCTTGCTAGTTGGTGTGTTGCTGAGAGTGCTGAGTGGCGATCCATCCCTAGGGTTGCCTGTTGTTCTCCGCTTCCCAGGTTGCACTCTTGAAGATGGCGTGTATGTCCAGCGTTCTCCTGTTAGGACGATCTGCATGTTGTCCACCATCCTGACCACTTTGTTGTTCTCCTACCTGGCCTCACTGCTCTTCAGTAAAGGATTGATTCCTGAGCGGTGGGACGTATTTAAAGACAAAACTACACAACTACCACTGAACTTACTAAGCAGTGACACCACCAGACCAGACGAGGAGGACAAACCTGAATTAAGCTTGACCGTAAATCAGCAGGACAGAATGAGATGCTAACATGTTTTGTACATAGCTACATATGTCTGTTTGTTTTTTTTATATGCACTAAATACTTGAATACTTACAAGAATTAATCAATACAAGTGTTAGTGAATTTATAAATACTTGACCTTTTGCTAAGCTACACCCTACTTAGTTACTGTTATACGTCTGTCAAGCTTTCCATTCTTGTACTGCACATTTGCAGTTGACAGTGACGACGATGGCAGATTTAACTTTAAAACTGGATGTAATTTTTGAGAATTTTGAAACTCTTAGACATAAAGATGCTAACTAGAATGATAAAGTGCTCTTCAGGTTGCCCCCATAGGAGAACCCTTTTTTGTTCCTGGTGGAGCCTTTTATAAAGTTTCGATATCTAGAAAACTATGCAACTCACTCAAAAACAGTATGGATGAATATATAGCACTACAGGCAAGAGGGAAAATATGTATTCTGATTTTTGGGTGAACTGTCCCTTTAAGGGTTAGACCTACAGTATGTCTCATTTGGTGCTGGTTAACACTTCATGTGTGCAACTTTTTTTTACCTCTGCTTGATTACAGTGATTTGCTTTTTATGAATGCTCCTGACCAGTGCCTGAAGTTAGACACTGTGTACCATTGTGCTTTGTGCTTTATTACTGGTTGTGGAAATCACATACACCACTGTACTCTGTATGTCACTGCTAAATAGCATTTTTTAATGCCTGCAGGCTCTTGCATTTATTGTTTTTTTTATAAATAAATCTATTCCAGGCCTGGTTCCTTCTTATCTGTCCACATACATTTGTGAAACCAAACTCAATATGACCTTCACTCTCATAATATTCTACAAATGCTGGTTCCAAGAGTGAGAACAGAACTTGGCAAAAAAGCTTTTACATATGCTGCTCCTTCTTCCTGGACTAATCTATAGAAGGATCTGAAATTGGCAGCTGATCACTATGGGGGAATTCAAGTCAATTTTAAAGGACCGAGAAAATAGCTCCTTTGGTCAATGTGCTTGTAATATTTTACCTAAATCATTTTAGAAATTGTACCCACATCATGTTCTTGTCCCTGACCTTGCATTCCATGTTAGTTGGACACTGTGGTTACTCATTTGTTGTGTGTGCCAGTTGTATGTCTGTTTGTGTTGTTGCACAACTGGAGAAAGCACTGAAAACTACAGAGTTAGGTGAATATCAAGTGTTGTGTTTTCCGCTTAAAAGAAGAACTCCAGTAAAAGGTGTCATTGATGATGGAGGGTAGGTTTCAAGAGTGCAATGAAGTAGTTGACAGTCAGAATATACAAGCTAAGCTATGGTGAGAGCGATAAAACACGGTTGGTTATGTTGCATTTTGAATCACAAATCCTGCCAGACAGAGTATTCCTAGATAACATCATTTACCCAGTGTGAGCTTTTGTTCCCAAACCTATTCAGTGCAAACACTGTTGCATGTCTGCTTGTGTGCAGATATTAGTTAGTGATCTGTAGAAAATGTGGGGATGAGACGTGCGGTGGAAGAAACCATGGGAAAGAACCAAAGTGCAATCAGAGTGAAGGTGATCATGAAGCATGACAGGCAGACTGTCCAGGTCCAGGAGGAAACAGTTAACGTTAGGCAAGTAAATATTCAAGATGGTAGGGAGAACGGTTTGGTTACGGTAGTTAGACTCATTGTTTTTAATTTAGATAGGGGCTTGAGTCATTCAGTCCAATAGAGGGCGGTAATGCAACTTTTGGATGCCAATGGCCCTTAAAATCCAACGAAGAAGAAGAAGAAACCCGTGTTTATGTACCGGTGATTCCGGGGTTCACCTTGCCGGGGCAGTAACGCTGCATGAAGTTGCAGTTTTGACCAGTTCTTCGTTAGAAAACACGGAAGCGTCTAGTACAGCTGCGGAATGATTGTCAACTGAGAGAGCTGTCCGTTGATTGTCTTAAGAGGCGTGTAAGGTGAGATGATATATCCATCTGATTTTAATGTACCCGACCGTTTAAAATGCATTAAAAAAATGAACTGAGCAGAATGAGACTTACCTAGTATGTGAGGAGGTGGAGTTAGCATCGTAACTTTGCTAGCTCAGTTAGCTGCAGCCACAAACCGTTAACGTTCTTCTGCACCGAACGTTCGTTAAAGTCCGTTGAAAATGTTCCTAAATGACGCCCTCTAATCATGACGTCTGCTCCCGTTCAGCAGAATCACTCCAGCGTAGCGACAGAAGTTAACGTTTCTTAGCAACGCCGCAAATACGCGCAAGTTAGTGCCAGCAAAGTGGGAGTAAAGAAAAGGAAACACGGTAGTTAACGGTAAGTGTTCTTATTGGGGGCTGAATGTGGCTGCTGATAATCAGAATTATCACTTGTAATGAGTAATAAACAGAGGGACGAGTTTTCAAAGTAATACAAAGTAATACATCAGTAAACCCCGAATTGCAGATTGCAGAATCTCCCAAATAATTTGAATGAATAGTGACCAGTTTTCAAACGGAAATAAAATAACAGAAAAAAACTAAAATGTCTCCATTCTGCTCATCTGGTTTAATCCAAGTCTCCTATTGCCCTGAATTGCTGGATGCTGCAGAGGCTTTATTCAAACTAAATGCAGAAACAAACAAACCAAATAAAACTCGCCAAAAATGTCCTGTTTTGTCTTTCCGCTGTCCCAACAATCACAAACTATATTTTCACATCACAAATTATGAAGAAGGGCATCAAAATGTGTAGACTCATACAGGACATTTAGTGTGGTGCACTGCACTGTAAAAAAAATGTCAAATATTTGTCAATTATGTATTATATAACTGTTATATAACCTTTGTATTACTCATTATAACTAGTAAATAGCTCCTATTTAACAAGGTAACTTAAATCTGTATGTCAGATCAGTTTACACTAAATTTCAAGCAAAAATATGAATAGGACATAAACTGACATGTCTCGTTTTGTATGCCAGGCCCTCTCACAACTTTGTCGTATATTCATTTATGTTTGCTTGTTTATCTCGATAGCTGACTAGCTCCATTGCAGAAATGGAGGCTGGAGGAGGAGAGGACAGTCTTGATGTCCAGGGGGCGGCAGCAGCTGCAGAGCCAAGCTTTTCTGGACACAGACAGACTTCCACAAAGCCAGTTTGGACTTTGCTAGAGGAAGCAGCCCAAATGAAAACAGAAGGGAACGCTTTCTACAGGGAGAAGAACATTCGCTCAGCCATCGGGCGTTATCACCGGGCTCTGCTGGTCCTCAGAGGCCTCGACTCTGATGTGATGACCTCAGTGAAAGGATTTGGACCCGACACCCCTGCCCTCACACCTGAACAGGAAGCTGCACTGAGAAACACACAAGTGGACTGCTACAACAACTTAGCTGGTAGATAAAACATGACAACCATGCAAAATCCAGGGGGGGAAAGAGTACTAGATTTGACTTGCATATTTTACAGGTTCTATTAAAAACTATTGAAGTTGTAGCTCTTTCTGAGTTAATGTAGTCATTAGTTTTATATTGAGTGGTGATCCAAGCACTGATTGCTTTATGAGGGGAATTGGCAGCTGGGTGCAGCATATACAATATTTTGTATTATATATGTACATATATATATCTTTTTCAGTCTGTTTGCTGCAGAAACAGAATGTTGACTATGCTCGTGTGCGGGAGTACAGCCTGCGGGTACTACAGTGGCGACCAGGTGATGTCAAAGCACTGTACAGGGCCGGAGTAGCCACTCTGGAGATGGGAGATGCACAGACTGCCAAACAATATCTCACCCAGGCCTGCAGAGAGCAGCCTAATGGTAAGAAAAGAGCTGGCACATCAGGATCATCCACACCAGGCTTAGGATGTCGTCCATATGAATGGTCATTTATTCCACAGCATATCTCAATTGTTCAATTCAGTCTTGTTTCTTGTCTGCACTTGACACATATCTTCAGACCTCTGCCAGTATCTACACAGGATGCGTTCAACCACAGTACTGTCATGCATTAGAAGTGTTTGTGGCAGCATCAATGCAGTTAAATGACGCACTGAGAGGAAAACAGACTTTGGTCACAGCAAAATGCAGAAAGTGCAAGTGAAGCTGTAGCCACTACATGGCCTGTATAAACAGCTGCATTAATTAAAGTGATCCTCCACTTTGTGAGAATAAGCCATTCAGTATGTACTCACCACTATGCCGATGTGATGTTGGATGGAGGTCTTCAGTTCACAAAACAATCCTGGAGTTTTAGGAGAAACAGAGTAGCAGTGAACGGTGACCACGGATAAAACGTTAAAAAAAGCACACAAAACAAACACACAGATTGACGCCACCCTACCGGCTACATGTTACAGTTGACATTTCTGCTAAAAACATGGCGTAAATGGCGTCTTTTGCGGTTAATTTTTAATGTCGCAGCTCGCGGACACTTGCATTACACCACACAAGCAGGATGGAGACATTTTGTGTTTGTTTTGTGTGCTTTTTTTAACGTTTTATCCGTGGTCACCGTTCACTGCCATTGTACTGGATGAGGCTGCTACCCTGTTTCTCCTAAAACTCCAGGATTGTTTTGTGAACTGAAGACTTTCACCCATCATCACATCGGCATAGTGGTGAGTACATACTGAATGGTTTATTCTCCAAAGTGGA
>JAJHUR010123717.1:10430-25801 GCA_027495735.1 Lutjanus campechanus | reverse complement strand
TAGGGCTGCACAATTATTCACAAAATAATAGAAATCGCAGTATGATCAACTGCAATATCCAAACAGAAATTATGAGACAAAATATGAGACAAAACTCACATTACAATAAAGTACTGTAGTACTGCGACAAATCGTTTTCAAATGTAGCATCATCATGATTTTAATAGTTTTTCTGTGAAAATGAAGTTCGTGAGGTAAACATGATCATTTCCACTAATCGTATTGCATATCACAATATAAAATAATCACAATATGATTTTACCATATCATGCAGCCCTATTTCATACCAATTCAAACTACCCTTCAACTGAAAGAACACAATTCTATTTCAGACATTGTTTTGCATGGATGTATTTCTGAAGGATTGAATGTTGAAACTAACATTTATCATCAGTTACACGACAAAGTACCAGTTTTCATCACAAACTCTTTGACAAAAGCACAAATAAAACCAAAAATACTCAGTTTGCTGTTTTCATCAGATGTATTAATGACCAATTCAAAGAGACAGAAGAGTTGCTGAGTTTGTGTCCAATGCATGACGAACTAATGTTTATAAAAATGAAAATTGTTTGCGTTTTTTTAAAAGTAAAAGTTTAGGTTAAGTATGATGAATATACATTAGGGATGGAAATAAATATCACGCTTTCTTGCAGTTCTTCAATATTGAAGTGGCCCCTCTATTAGACTACAGTACTATTAGTGGCCCCAACCCAGCCTGAGTTTGAGACCCCTAATGCTCAAACAATGCATGCTGGGAAGTCTGCTAACACGCTGATCATATTTCTTCAGAAGCTTAATTTAGTGAGTTGATTGAACTCTGCACAGTCCAGCAGATTCATTCAATTCATCATTTCAAGTTACAAGACTTGATGATAGAAGAAGTCCTAAAAGTAAATATAAGAAGTTTTAAGTTTAATCAACTCACATAAATGAAACTTGTATATTTAAGTTGAGTTAATGAGGAAAAATGAGTTGATTCCATGAAATTCCTGCAAGATTTTTAAGTCCTTGCTTTTTCTCTTCTACTCTTTTCTCCACTTGTTGGCTGATGTTTGTGAATTTGTGCACAAACTTGCATGTTAAATGTAGGCTAAAGCATCTGTGCATCCTGTGTGTGTGTGTGTGTGTGTGTGTGTGTGTGTGTGCGTGTGTGCGTGCATGTGCTATCACTGTCCACTGCGTCACACTTCTCTGCGTACCCAGCCCTCCGTGCAGGCCTCGTGCTCCTCCTCAGAGAAACATGTGGCTCTGATGTTAATTGAAATTTGTCTAATGAAGTAAAGTTAAGACACAGAGAGGGAGAGACTGGTAGGAGAAGACGTAGGTAGACAAAGAGAGGGCAAGGAAGAGGAGAAGTAAGAAAACAAAAAAAGAAAGCTTCAACTTTCTTTAATTATGTTTACCCAACAGGCTTTGCTTCCTCATTTAAATAGCATAAACATCTGGCCGTGGCGCGCCACTAGCATGACGGCAGTAGTCAAGCAAATCTTGTGGAAAATAATGAAATTAGATCCCTGGTGCTGTGACAGTGGAAGGGCAGAAGACATCCGCTCCATGTTAATAAAATTGCCATGAATGAGTGAATACAATTAGAAAATTGTCAGTGGTGGCAGTGAACTTTTGTAACTCACCGATGTTTGCATCATTCGATTAAGGCAGCAATTTGGACTTATTATTTGCGGCTGTTGTGGCTTTTATTAATTGTGACCCGGCAGTGATTGGCCTGCGATTAAACCAGTCACATATGATGTGGCTGAGGGTGAGGGATGGATTGGTGGGCAGGCTGATGGAGGACAGTTTTTTTTTATTGTTGTTTATCTCTGTGAGCGCAGACCGAGGAAGATGGAACACTCTCAACCTTTGAATTGAGGCAGTCTGGTTTTAATTGTGGCCTCTTTTTTTTTGCAAAACACGCTTTATGTTTAGAAATCAACCTCAAATTTACGTTTTAGCTTACAAACTCTTTAATTTACTAAAACAAATTCAATAGAAATGAGATGTTTTCTATGCAAAACTTTCAACTGTCCATCCATCCTGGGACTCCACATTTAACCCTTTTCTACTGACCTAACATCCCATCATGTAACATGTAGCCATAGTCTGAGGTTCTGCACTTGTTTCCAAAGTTCTCCACCCACTTTAAGTCAGGTTTATAGGAGGAGAAATCTGGTCTGGAACCAATGTTTGGCCCAGATTATCTGGTAATGTGACAGGTTTACAGATCCAGTGTTCAGCCTCATGAACTGCTCACAGATTCATTGACGCTGTTCCAATAATTTCAAACATGTTTGGTATTTTTGAGATCAAATCTAGCCAAGGAGAAAGACAAATGTAAAAGGAGACAGAGCAGCTGACGGTGTTACCAAGCAACGGGAAACTTTCTTGTCCTTGAGGCTAACATTTGCTAGCATTAGTGGACGAATATTAAAATCTCACCTTCAGTTGTTGCTGAAGAATAGTCGAGCTGTTTTGACCACGTCTCCCACATACTTTTCTCATCCAAACTCACTCATTCCTCGTTTTTTTTTGTTTTTTTTTGTTCACTGCGAAGCCTTAACGTGACAAGTTGTTGCACCACACCGCCAGTCTCCATTTTGTTTAAATCTGCTTCCCCATAAGATCATGTGAGAGTTCTGAAGACTTGTGAAGTGAAGTTTGCGTGATGAGTCCAGCTTTAGGATTGACTTCCTGACACTAAAGTTGGGCACTGCTACCTCCAGGTGGGACTTTCAGCCAATCAGGACAAGCAGAGGTAGTGGTAGCAGGTAGAGGTAGCAACCTGCTGGGTGCCATTTTGGGACACCACTGTCTATTCTAATTAAAAAACTATATATATGTGTAAAAAACTCTTGTATCGTGTTCATGTGGATGTAAAAGGACATAAATGGCTGTGTCAGCACCCTTCTTCTATTATTATGCATAACAACTGGTTTACATTCAGTGAATTTCATTTTGTTAATTCCATACTGTGGAAAAAGACAAAAGCCTGTATTATAATTATAATTCCTACAAAGAAAATTCATTCCAACTAGTGTTGAAAGGCCTGAGAGAAAATTAAACTAAAGCTATTTTGATAAATGAAGAAATGTTTCTGCCATATATCCAGAAACTCTGGTTTCAGATTCTCAAATATGCAGATTTGCAGTATTTAAATATCTTCTCTACTGATCACATAAAATGACTCATTTTAAGACGTCACCTTGGACTCTGGGAAATTACAATAGGCATGTTGCACAAGATTCTGGCATTTTATATACAAAGAAATATACTGATTAATTTAAAAAAATAGATGAATAATAATAAAATAAACACAAGTACATCCAAGAGTCTACATAAAGTTAACTCCTTCCTGTCCAACCTTTCATTCCTCACAGCAGCATCTTAAAACGAGGCTGAATAAGGTCACTCAAGTACAATCATGAAATTTATATTTGAAGAAGATAAAATAACAATTCTTTATTGGTCCCACAAAAGGGACATTTTTAGCGTTACAGCAGCAAAGTGGATCCCAAAACAGAAAGAAGCATCGAAGAAAAAACAGTAAGTAAAATAAGTAAACAAGCAATATAAAGAAAAGGGAATTACAAATATAAAAAATATAAAAAGTAGAATTTTCACCATTGCATTTTGGAAATAAAGGCAAAATATTTTAACCAGAAACAAGTGGAATGAGCTGATCCAACACCCAGATTTGTGTAAGTGTAGATAAATAATTAAAAATAATTTTAAGTCTTAAGTGACGACATTCCTCACTGGAAAAGCCACCACATCCAGTGCTACTTTATCTTCTCAGAACACAAACTGTATTTACTATATAGGCTATATATGTATAGCATTACAGACTGTGGTGCTTTGGAATAAATCCCTTCAAATGCTCTCAGTCTTTATCATCTTCACTCCTCGGGTCTGGCGTTCACCATTCCGAGTTCCCTTTGCAAATTTGAAGTAGTCCCTTCCCTCCTTGCTTTGTGCTTTCTAGAGAGAGGACTGTGTTTACTTTACAGCCTCACGCAGGCAAGGGAAGGGATTACATTTGTGGAAATGAGTTGTCATTTCAGGAGGTAATAATGGATTTAGGCCTGAGAGCTCGACAAACACAACATGGGGAGAGCGGAGAGGATGAAACATGGGAGCTGAGGTAGAGAATGTGTGTGTACATAGTGGATTTGTGCGCGCACAGGAAGGATGGGATAGACACACAAAAGCGCACACACATACACGCATGCACTATTTGGCTGGACATCTGTATAAATGAGAGAGTGCTGGTGGATTCTGCTGGGGTGCCTGGTCGGGGGGTGGATATCCCACCACAAGATTCCTCCAATCTTCAAAGCTCCAGTCCGGTTGGAAGTAATGGTTTCCATCCCTGTTGCCAGATTGGGTTCGTCCTGTCATCACCGCTGTATTTACTGACAACCATGTTTTATCTTTTGTCTTGGCCGCCCTCAGAATTGCCTCCGTAGTATTTTACGCTGACTTGAAATGTCTCTTTTGTCTTTGGCTGGAGTTTTGAAAGTTCCATTCCTGCCTGCCAAAGGAAACAGGCCCTCTTGGTTTCTGTAACCGTGACCTTTGGACTGCACAGTAGTATGTCAGTCACATTAAGTCCATCATCATCACACAGGCCCTTTTATTCCATCCCACATCCCAAATGCAGCCATGCCTAATATATCCGTCTGCTGCAATATCGTCACTGCTGATGGTGTGTCGAAAACAAAAAATGGATCCATGATTTGTTCTGTGTATTATGGATTGCATCATCATCAGCGAGGGTTTCAAGGACTGAAGTCGAAGGTCGTCACAGGTCCACTCGATTTCTAATAACCATGTTGGGTCAGGGCCAAATTCTGTTCTCTCTGATTGTCTAGAATCTGTGTGTCACTATCAACATCGATCATGCGGTGAGTCACGGAGGTCACAGGAAAAAGTTGTTGTTTGACGCAAGATGCAAAGTGAAGTGCATTGAAAACGACATATACTGCTGTTTTATTCAGCTGTGCTAGCTTATTAACTGTGGCGAATTATGCTGCTAGTAGCATATTTTCTTTCTAAGGTTGACCACAGTTTGGATCAAGTCTGTTCAGATTAAGACGGTCTTTGGTTCCCTTTTGAAGGGGTTACTTTTTTTTGAAAATCAATTTATGCATTTTGGCAAAGGCAGATATATTTCACGTAACTGTTTTGGGGAGGGACAGCTGGAGTTATCATGGACCGGGCTGTAAATAAGTCAGTTCTCCAGTGGCAGATGTATGAAATGAACCAGGTTACTCAGAAGATCTTTGCAGCTTCTCACCACTGCAAAGTCTGCTGCAACAATGTTCCCCACCACCCTACCTTGTTCTCCTTGTTCTATGCCGTCAGTGTCCCTATAACCATACTACAAGCCTGCTTGTGTGCACCAACTGAGATTATATAATACATTTGTATATGTTTCTCACTTCAGTGAAAACAGACCTGGTACTGTAGGAAGGCAGGGGAACAAACCACTGTGAGGTGTATGACTAGTGTATCATCAGCAAGCATCGACTAGACACTGACTGACCACAGTGCTTGAACAAATGTTTTGATCGAGGACTATACCGTAATTGCTGGATATTGAGACATGTGCCTACTGTCCCAACCCAATTCTACACCCTTGCATGTTGGGTTTGGTCGGGTTTTCCACTGGTCTGGTTTGGGATGGCTCCAAAATTTTGCACCATGAAGACGTCTCATCCTGTGCATTTGTGTGCCCATGGAAGTTACTCTGCATATTCTGTCTTCTTAAGGCGCGTTGTTTGTATGAACAGTCAGAAGTTAACACTGAGCAAATGGAAGATGTAACTGGATGTGAGTGGTGGGGGCAGTGATGGAAGGTCACTTTTAGTGCCTTCTAACATTCACCAAAAAAGTGAACTCGTGGAGTTTTGCCATATTTATTTAGGTTTAGGTTTAAGCTCTCTAGAAAATTCGTTGGCCAGGGATGATTTGACTTTGGTCTTTGGTCCCTATTGGGTATAGTTTGTGCACAGTGCCATTTACAGCTGCTTGTCTGCACACATGCACTGATAAAAAGTGACAATCTAAGCAGTTTTAATGAAGTGAACTAAGTTACACACTTCCAGTGTTGGGAAAGTAATGTAATTCATTATATTTGATTATTTTTTGATTACTAACAAATGTTTTAAACTGGGTAATAAAGCCAAAAAGTCATAAAAACATCAATTTAAACCAGAGAATGAAATCGCACAACTTTATTTTATGTGACTGACTGTGGTTACATTAACTTACCAGAAGATGTTTCGTCAGGTTTCATTTAGCTTTCTTGATGTAGAGAGATTATTTTAAAGGGTATATTCCAGATGTGATCTTTGTAATCACCAACATTTTGATTTGAAACTGTAATTTAATTAGTTATTTTTTTCCTCAGTAGTAGTAACTAGTTACTCCTCAGTATTGTACAGTCCACCTATAGCACAGTGAGGCCAACTTATGCTATGAGACATATCAAAAACCAAAAGCTGTATTTCAGCTATCATCAAGTCTCATGATGCCATTAAAAGGAAGAAAAAAATACTTCTTCAGAAAGCCTGTGGGTCATACCTACGAGACAGATTTTATTTAAAGGCTTTGCATGTACTTCATACTTAATGATGGAACCATATGCTTGAGCTATTGTTGAACGTATGTGCCTTGATGTGTGCAGAATGATCGTTCCAGGTTATGCGGAGGTCAGGGGCAAGAGGGGTTTGGTTGGAATATGACTGGCTTTGTTGAATCAGCTCCACATATTAGCAGATACATTTTGTCACATGCAGCTGCAAAATCGCAGGTCTTTTTGCTATTAATGTTGTAGCCAAAGGACTTATAGTTACTGCACATTTCACAGAAAATGTCATTAGCCTGAGTCACTTATATGGGGATTTTCTATAGGTAAGGTGATGGGGTAGTTATGTATGCATTTGTGTATGTGCACAAGAACGTGTGTGCACATTTGCATGTGTGTGGAGAATGAATTTGTGTACAAGTATCTACTTGTGCATTTTTGTGTGCTTGCATGCTTGCACGAATACACATGTGTATCTGTGTGTGTGTGTGTGTGTGTGTGTGTGTGTGTGTGTGTCATGAGACAGATGGGTAATAGCCCCTGTGCTGAAAGCGGGGCCCTGTGTAACGTGCAGCCCTGATTGCAGACCTGATTACCTGCCATATGCTAGCTGAAGGGTTGAGGGCCGGACCAAATGAGAACAGTATGCAAACGTTAAGGCAGCGTTTTTATAGCGCAGTCATTATGCCCCCGCTCTGGCAAATGAAAACGAGCGTGGCAGGGAGGGAAAATAATGAAGTCGTAAAAAAACGGACGGGTCACGGTGCGTGGTCGCCGCCGCCGCCACCTCCCAGCTGTAATCCCATTGGCTGGAGGAGAAGGGGAAGGGTCCCCTGCTAAGATGATGGTAAGGCGTTGGTTAGACCGCAGGGTGGCCCTATTCCATCGAAAAGCCTTCCAGAGAGAGAAGATGGCAGTTAAAGATCAAACTGTATCTTTTTCCAGGGTGCATCACCTTTAGTTGCGGAATGAGTGCGAAACACAAGCTTGTATGTGTGTGTGTGTATGAGAGTGTGTGTGTGCCTGTGTGTGATGTGATTATGTTCCTATTAGCCTTTGCATTCTCCATTATGCATGCAGCGTACGGGGCTAAACTGACCTTGTAAGATGATCATTGACTCTCCTTGGAAAACACTTGTTATCCCAGGATTAACACACACACCAATTACTACCTGCTTGCCACATGAGCTCAGGAAATAAAACATTTCCTATCTGCGTCTCTTACAAAGGGGGAACTCCCGGCCCTCTGTATGTGGGGTCACACAAATATATATCCTGTTTTGGAGTGCATACACTTATTTGTTTTTTGATGATGAATGTATAATTTAAAGGCAGAATATATTATCCTGTTAGCAGGGATCTGAATGGGCCAGATTAATGCTACTGATAACTCCATAATTATATTTTCTATTATTCTAGTAATAATAAACAGGTTTTAAAATTATGTACATTCATGTTTCATTCATGTAAGGGAACATGCTTGTTTGGTACAGACCCCCAGCAAAACCATGAAATCATGCACACAATATCTGTAAAAATAGTTTTAACATAATTTCTTTTCCATATATTCTTTGTCATTTTAAATAAGATTGTTAAATAGAAAGATTGAACATCGTCTTGCTACAAGACATGCAGTCAAAATAAAATACCTGGTGCCATTTGTTCAGATAACTTTCAAAGGAATGGGCCAACTTGTAGTTGAAGTAATTCAGCTTTTATTTAAACGAGTTGTGAAAGATGCATTTTGTTGTTTTAGGGTGCAAGAACTATTTCTTGACAAAACCCTACAATACATCTGTCCAGTACTCTTGCCCAGGACCTCCAGCTACGTTGCCAGATCTGTCAGTGAGTGCAGGTTTTGGTCTCTGTAAAGGCAGGATGGAGTGAAACATGGTAACCTCACTGTAACACAATGGCTTCAAGAAGCTGCACACAGTCACTGCTTCTGGCTGTTATACACTAAAAAAAAACTTAGCACTCCTTTTTTCACTTTTTTCAGCAGTTTTTCCTGCCTTTAGTCTTTATTACTAAGCTAGGCCAACTCAGCCCCAGCTTTATTCTTAAAGGGATAGTTCAGATTTTTCTAGTGGGGTTGTTGTTAGTCAGTTTATTACCTACAGCAGATGACGGCTGGCACACCTCCAGTCCGGAGAAGCGGCTGAAGCACCAGTGTAGGAAACTATGTACTGAACTGCTGTGGACAGAGTCAGCAGCAAAAAGTATTTTAGCCACCTAAAAAATCAATGCTAGTTTAAGTGTACTCTATTTTTTTTATATTTTCACTGCTTTACCTTGCCGTCAGACAGCCCTTTTCCACAATAAACTGACAGTATATAAGCTAAATATAGCCCCCTCCAAAGCAACCAAACTCCATTTACAAAATCAATAATTTTACCCCCGAAGAACACAGGAGTTGCTGGTTTACTGCTGCCACAACTGATTCATTTGTTTGAGTTTTTTGTGACTTTGGTGTTTTAAATAGTTTGTTTGGATTGACTGAAGTTGCACAATAACACAAACAAACTAGCTAATCGAGGCAGTGGTAGACCAGCAACTCCTGTGTTCTGCAATGTAAAATTACTTATTTTTCCAATGGAGTTTGGTTGAGTGAGAGAGGGAGATATTTTACTTACAGTATATAATGGGAGTTTTCTCTTGTAAAAGACTGTTTTGATGCCAAAGTAAAGCAGTGAAAATATTCTAAATATAGGGTCAGCTTAAACTGATATTTTTAGGTGATTAAAATATGTTTTGCACAGCAGTATGTTGCTTCGCTTCCTACTCCAGTACTCCTGCTGCTTCTCCAAACCAGGCGTGTGCCGATTGCCATCTACTGCAGGTAACACACTGATGATGGCTAAGTACCTCATACAACCCACTTCAAATACAGTAATCCTAACTACCCCTTTAATGCACAGATGTGAGACTGATATAGATCTTCTCATCTCACTCTTGGAAAGAAAGAAATGAGTGCATTTCCTGCAATTCTGAAGCATTTTTTCAAGATTAGATTAAAAACATTTTCCTATTTAACACACTCTAAAAGGTTGAATCCCCCTTTCATACCAATCGAAATCACATTAGGATTTGTCCATTCTGTTTGATGTGGTTACAAAGGAAGATTTCTATTTTGGTTATACTCTAATCATGTTGTTAATGGAATACTGAGCTCCATATAAAAGCAGCATTATGAGATTCTACAGTATGTTGTCCATGTGCCATGTCTTTTTCTACTTTGGTGAAGAAAACTGATTCCCATTTAACAAGCCGAGACTCCCACCTTACTACAAACCTGTTAGCTGTGCGTAAGGAATGACTCTTGTTGCCAGGGGCTCCCCATCACTTTTCCCATTTCCATCCATCAGGAGAAAAGGGGAACTTGTGCATAATCCTGAAGCCCATTGTGGCCTACTTAGCAGGAAGGGAACATGTCTTTCCGACTGGTCGTGCCTTTGTATGTGGGTCAGCTTCATTCAAATTCTCTTTCATTCCAGCTCTTCTTCCGACACTGTGGCCCATCATTAGCTGTAATATAGGTCACCCCAGGCTTTGTGAGGCTCCAGCCCCATTTGCATTCTTGATTCAGATGGAGCAGTCGTGGAGTGACTGTAGGTAGGGAGGTGGGAAGCTAAGGGGGAAGGTGGCATCAGAAGTAAAGGCGAAGCTTTTATCACTTTTGATGAAAGGATGGGGTCAGTCTGGATACATGCTTAAAAGGATCAGGGTGTTTTCCCAGCGGTGGGAAGATGAAACTCCTATAGATGCAGGTTTAAAATGTACAGTAGGTACCCCCTCGCTCCTTTTCTTCATGCTGAAAAAAGGAGAAACTGCAGTTTGACTTACCGTTGAATGTCATTTTCCAATAAATGATTATATGTAAAGGTAAATATTAAATTATTGAATGAAATCCAAAACTACTAAACAGGAAAAAACGACCTGTAGATGAGCAGCCCCTGTGTGTACAAACTCATTAAGTTTTATAAAGGCAATAGCCTCTCCAATCCTGCATTCAACTCAATAACCTTTATTTGAGTTTTTAATTGAGGAATGTGAGGATGTACTTACCCTCCACACTCCTGCATGCAAACACAGGTGTAGTCACAAAATAAAAGCTTTCCTGTGAAAACTAAGCAGAAGGTTGTGACAATGACCTGAAAGCAAATAGCTATTCAGGTGTTTGATGTTCTGCTACACGTTAGGACTGCACAATGTGAGTGGCTATTATTCGCAAGACGTGAACCATTATGTCACGGTGTGTTATTTGTGAGTTTTGATTTGCAAAGGAAATATTGGAAAAAAACATTGTTGCTTTGTCATGTCAGGGCCACTACATTTACAATTTTTATCTCACTTGTGGTCAAAAGCGCCAGAAGTAAAGGGTCCAAGGAGCCAATGGCGCCTGACTTCATGGCCCTGACCCACATTGTTTGTTTGCTCTGAAATGCTGGGGGCGTGTCCACTCCGCTGTCTCAGCGTCAAACACAACTGCGACCGGAAAACAGCCTGAAACATGGACACTCTGTCTAGCAGCTTTATTGGACATGTCCAGGCATGTTTGAACCACCAGAGCCAGAGGACGGTGACAGGATGGCATTTTGTTTTCTTCTGTGTCGGGTTGTTGGAACTGAAGTGAGCTGAACTGAACTGCTGGGCTGAGACAGTTGTTGAAGGTATGTTTCATAATCGACCATTAGGGAGGGTGAGGAGAGGGGAAGGTGATGTCGTCCATGTGTCGGTTCATGGGGCGCATATAGTGTTGGAGGACTGTGGCTCCAGCACGTCACTGAGAACTATGTTTTAATATGCAAAATGTATTTAGAAGAAAAACTTCCTTTTTCCTTTACACACAGTTTAAGCACACAGGGGGAGCACAGACCACAGACTTGTATCACTGTGTCCCTGCAAATGCCCCTTTATTGCAAAGACGTTTCAATCATTTCCAGACACCTCATGCATGTCTTTGACTGCAAGCGTATCAGAAACAGTTTTTACTTGCAAACTTGTGCCACAGATACACCTTTTCATTTCAATATATGAAGCAGTCTGCACCAACTCCATGCTGACTCGTATCTCACAAACATGAAGTTGATACACAATAAAAAGGCTCTGAATAATATATTTATCTTCGGAGCAGAGAGTGCTGCTTTCTGGATTTCTTCTCTGGTTTATAATGTACGATCAATTTTTGCAGCAACGGCCCACATTTCCCATCATGCAGTGCTGGACTGAGTTTGCTGAATTAAATTTCCTGTTTTATTCTTAAAAATGCAAATGTTCCTGTTATTTGATAGTGTTGTTAGTAATGTGTCTTTTAAGAACACTGATGTCATTTTGTTGCTGGTAGTTTTAACCATTAGCGAAGTGGCTGTTTCATTTCTTGACACCAGCTGTATTTTGCTACTCTTTGCTCTTGCTTGTGCTTGTTTATTCCACCTTTTTACTGCTCCACTGTTCTTCTACATTCCTTTTATGTTCACGTTTCCTCAGTCATCCTCCAGGGTTGACAGTAAAGCCCTCTGCACATGCTCAACTGTACCAGCTGTGCACACCTCAAGAAGCACAGTGCAAACGTAAGATGACGTGTAGGTTTACGTCATGAATAAGCCTGAGGTAGCAGACGATGCCACTGTTTACTGTAATCACAAACCTGGTGGACCTATCTGCCTGCTGATGTTCCCTCTTGGTACTGGTATCAGAACAACCCCAGTTTTTTCCAGCCGACTCTTTATAAAGTTGTCCAAAGAAATATCAGTGAAACATTTGACTTCTTCTGCTCCTCATGCAAAAACAGCTCATTTTGTTTTGTTGCATCATTTTGCCTTTTTCCAGTTGTGATGACAGCCTGCCAGAACTTCCTGTAATTGGTCTGAAATTCCAAACCCTCTAAAAATCGGCTTTTGCATGGTTCAATTTGATCTGAACTAAGACCACCACTTTCGGTCAGACCGAAATTGAAAAGCTTGAAGGGCCGGGCCAAATGAGGTGAGTAAGAAAGGGCCCTAAAAGTAGCATAAAATTCTCAAGGCAGAATTGCCGCATGTTTTGATCATTGCTTCACCATAAAACACTGGCTCATGCTGCTGCAAATGAACTCCGACTCTGATCATGTGTAGAGGGCTTAAATGATGACATGAAATAAGAAAGAACACATAGATTAGCTGAGTATTCCCAGGAATTAGGCCCATTTGGAGGAAAATTCAGCTCATAATTTTAGTGCGTCCTTTATGTAGTGGTGTGGAAAGTAAGTGTGTGGGTGTTGCAGTGGTGGATGGGTCATAGCGTGTCCAAATTCCATGAAGGAGATCAGACATTCCCATCATAAACCCCTAAAATAACTTTCCCCTTTCAGTAAATGTAACCATAATCATTTCTTAACCTTAACCAAGTGTTAATGTAAGTTGCTCAACCTTAACCATTGTTTATTTTATAACCACTAGCTTTATACTGTGGTTATATACTTTACTGTGGTTGCCATGAGAACATATTGTAGAAAGATTTATACAACATTGGCATAGGATTTAAACCAAAAATAAAAAAGTTGTCATTGAAGGTAATCCAGGGATTTGCGGAATCATCAAATATCTGGTGATAGTTTGGGAGGACAGCAGTCAAAAGGAAAAAACTGAATTTTTTTAAATCAATATTGTCCCCAAATCAAACAAGCCACTCTTTCTTTTGTCAACTTCCAGAGGAAGCACACACTGCTCCGTATCTCTAACTAAACACACATGCACACACAGGTCCATTTTTATGTTTACACTCCTAAAGTGAGTTTCTCTGCTGTGTGGTATCCTGTTTGGGGCATTAATCACAGTCGGAAAGTCCTGAGCAGCAGCGCAGCAGCTCCGGCCTCTGTGTTTAGTATGCAACAGCAACAGAGCCTATTGACAGTTTTTCTTTTTTTTTTTCTCCTCGGCAAATTACACGTTTCCACCTTAATTGTTATTGGAGATGTTATCATGAAGCGGATGCAGCCTTCGCTTCTGAACCATCAGTGGTGTGAAGGGGGCAGAGGAGAGGAGTTATGCAAAATACGGCCTATGTATAATTAATGATCCCCCCACCCCACCCCACCCCACCCCTCCTACACACTAACACACACACACACATACACACACAACCCTTCCATCCTCTTTAGGATGGACAGCTGGTGCCAGGGAGTCTTTTTGACCTCTAAGGGCCGCAGTGTTAAATGGAGATACTGAGGGCGAGGAGGGAATGGGAATTGGTAAAGGGCGGACGCCAAAGAGAAGATACACACAGAGAGAGAGAGAGAGAGAGAGAGAGAGAGAGAGAGACAGAGAGAGAGAACTAAATAGGCTCTCATATAACTTATATATCAGCAAAAATAAAGTCTGCACACTGGATCATTCTCCCATGAACATTTATTAATACCATCGTGGATGACGTGTTTCGGGGATGTAACCAGTGGAATCTAGCACTGGAGAAGTCCAGACCCTGGATATCTTTGGAGGCAATCTTGTTTCATTTCTCACAGCAAAGAGGTAAATGATAAATCCTCCGACAATCTTGACCATATACTGTAACTCGAGCTCCTACACAAATTAAATGACACAGAAATATGTTAACATATTACAAAATAAGTTTAAGCTAGCAAGTAAACTTATAAACGTAGTTTAACGGCACCAAATCATGAAAATTTAATCTCCCATGGAGTAAAACAGGAAAAGGAAAGTGGTAAATGAATGAATGTAGGGTTACAGAAACTGAGTCTAAAATGTTTCATTATGGAGGTCTCAGCATGTCAGGTTGTAACTTTATACACAGACTTTGTGTAATTATAACACTGCATATTACAAATGTGTATTTGACACTGTTACACATATTACTGCCGCATAATTGACCTTGACGTAAGGTGCAAGTCCTTTTCAAGACATATTCAGACATACCTGTCCAAGAAGTCACCTGGCGGGTCATGTGAAAATGATAAACATGGAAACAAGAAAAAAAAAAGGAAATGAAATAAACAAAATGGTGAACACTGTCAGTTAGGGCTGTCCCTGACTTTTCCAGTTTTCCACTCAAATCAGATTTGGCCATTCAATATTCGACAGGTAGTCCTGTTTTTGGTCCTGTGATATGAAAACATCAGATTGTCACACAGTCAGAGAAAGTAAAAGTGTCCTATACACATGTAGTTCTGTTATAAATTCAGCGCATCTCTCCGGATTTATTTTGACCAAACCAGAGTTGGTACAAACTAAGACAGATCTGGTGAGTTTTATTTTGTGTCAGTCCAGTTCGAATGAAGCTGACAGTGATAATGTTAAAATGACAGTTTTGCAAAGGGAGTCTGGTTAGTTTGGCGAGAGCAATAAAACGTATCTTATCCTTTGAAAAAACGTCTGTCACCACTACCTGTGCGCCTTTATTACTGTATTACATTATGGTGATTCAACCTGATGCTCTTGTCCTGTTATATTCAAGGTGTTTTAATTAAGTTCACTTGACAGATACGTGTATTTGTTTTAAGTGCACTATGAAGCGGAGTGTATGTTTGTGCATATAGGGTATTTTTGTGGGGGACTAAATTGTGGTATAAATATAATATTTTTCCATATTTTGACACACTTTAGTAATTTTTTTGCGCTTATATAACAAGAAAGTAAATGTCCACATTTGCAATTTGGAAAACTTCATATCTTCAGATAATATGGCAAAAAAAAAAAAAAAATCCATCTACTGTACACTTGCACACACACACACACACACACACACACACACCTGTCTCTTAGTACAATACTTTTAATCTCTGTCCTCA